>CP137678.1:19890255-19954522 GCA_037976565.1 Mesocentrotus franciscanus
GACACCTCCACAAACTTGATATGTAATGCACCCCATGTCAGCCACTAGCACCAGGGCATCGTTTCACAACTGTCATTAACTGTCCAAATCTTCGCAGAGATGCCAACCTCTTGACACAAAAAACAGACAGAATATCCTAATAAATCAGGTTTTGGAGAGAAAATTCAGATTTTTCACGAAAACTTGACACTACCACTGGGCCCATGGCCCGGGCCAGTAAAATTTTTGATCTTTCATTAAAATTTAATGAGAAAATTGTAAAGCAAAGTTTTTGTTTGGGTTGCGGGGGTTTACTTGTACATGTTTCTATGCGATTCCACGGTTTTTATGGGTCTTTTTCTTTTTTAATATTTTATTTATTTTTAATTTTTTTTAAATATGAAAAATCGTATTATAAGAGGTGATATCGTATTATCGTATTTCACTCTTATTATCGTACTACCGTAAATACGATTTAATCGTACTGGTTGGCATTTCTGTCTTCGCCTACATCCCATTGAAACGAATGTTCATTGTAATATCAGTGGAATTTCAGCAAACTTGTACTTAGGACAGTTCATGAAACAATACACAGGTCCCAGGAAGCTATTGTGGTGACAGTGGAATGTCTATTGTGGTCATGACTGTCTCAGAAGCCATGTGGTGAGCATTCAGCAACTTTGTCTGATGAATTCAGAGCACACACATATATTTATTCAAGGGAGAATAAACCTAAAAACCAGAAAACAGATTGAGAAAAATCAGACGGAAATAAATAAATTTGCAAATTTGTGTAAGTAAATTAAAACTAATGATAAAGAATATTTCAAAATACAAAAGCTTAATTCTTCATGCTGCAAATTTGAAAGTTAAACTTTCATTCATTAGAGAAAAGTAATGTATGGACAAAACTGATGACAAGAAGGAATTTATTTTGCAGCTATATAATTCATAAAAAATAATAGCTAATTAGCTATTAATATAAGATATTGAGTCATAAAAATATTTATCTACTAGATTAATATTTAACTCCTTCAGTATGAGACTTTTTTAGAAGGTCAATATATTTCTTTGAAAAACAGTGACGGCTATTTCTATATCATTAAAATTATCTTACATACATTAAAAGTTCATTAAAATACTTTCCAAAAAATCAGGTGGCCCAGAGAGGATTACAGTACATTTATATTATTAATTAGAGAATAAATTTTTCTAGAATTAGAAACAAATTTGCTTGCATCTCAAAGAGAGCTATACATGTAGATAAAAGTTTTCATGTAAGTTTTAGATCTCTGCATTATCATGATGACTGTCTGTACTCCGGTCCTCCCAAGTAAATCCTAGATCCTTCCTCTTAATTATCGTCTTGACAACACCATAGAATTGCATGCAGATAGCCTTGAAGAGACGTAAAGCCGCTTTACAATGACTGGGATAATAATGCTGCAGCGCCAGGAGTGGCGGCATGAGAGCTATATAAGAAGCCACCATCACCGTTCTTATCGTTATTCTGGAAGTTGGAATCAAATTTTCCAACGCCTCTAAAGGAATTTTCTTGATTTCACACAACCAGTACATCAGTTCACGTACGTCCCATAGAGCGTAATGTCAGTTCTTGGAAAAAAAGGTATCCATTTCCGTTAAAATAGGTTCTCTAATCTTCCAAACGATGCTGAATATCACATGAAGTCGTCCTCCAAGTCTTCTACAGTGTTTTCAGCATTCGATGTCATGTTCTCCTCCTTCATGAGTGATGTGTAGTTCCTATCGGGAATGACAATGAGAACGATACAATAAAATTGAGTTGACTTCAAATAGAAACCACTCAAAAAAGTTCTGCAATTCAAGCATTAGTGTTTATATCTACCTTGTTAAATTATTATCATAATTGACGTTGGTATCATTGAAAAGCCTGTTTATTCCCCTTTACAATGATGCCCATTTTTAAAGATTATGTAATCATGGAATGTGCAGTACACCTGAATATTATTATGGGGTCGAGTAAAATGTGAAATTTTGCAAAATGTATTGTTATTCCTTCAAAACACAACTCATCCTCCAAACAAATGAAAGATTCACCATTGACAATAACAATGCATTGTGCAACATTTCACTTTTGACGCTCAAACTTGAATGGCAGAACTTTTTTTGAGGAGTTTATCATTGTCACTATTAACCAGATAATAGTCAGATTGGTACTTGTTGTACTTGGATCAAGATAGATGTCATAATGTTGATAGAGCACTTGTACTCTCCAGGCTTGACTATGGTGGATGCTTGCTTGGGGGTATCGGTAAGCAGAACCTGGGTAGACTTCAACGTCTCCAGAATAAGTGTGCTTGGCTAATCTGTCAAAAGTCTAAACGGTCCAGTGCTATCCTTACACGAACTACACTGGCTTCTAGTTGCTAAGAGAATACAATACCGGATACGTCTTGTTCAAACTTTTAAACCATTGTCAACCACAATTCCTCTATACATGTACATCTCTTAACTTGTTCAGCATCAGAGAACATCATTTTCACTTTGATCTACATAAGCTCCTTCCTTTCTATTCCCAAATCCTGAAAACAGGCTGGCTTCAAATCCTTTCAATATGTTGCTCCATACCTATGGAACAAACTCCCTGCATTTCTGAGAAATAGTGCTTTTAATACTTTACTTCTTCAAAAACCATCTAAAAACATACCTCCACAATTCTTAAATTTTCCTTACACTATGCCTTGTATCCTCTGGAAAGGTGTGATATAAATCCAGTTATTATTATTATTATCATTAGAGTCAGTTGGCTTTATATGTTCTTGCTGCCCAAACGCTTTTAGACTCATCTTTAGTAACAATATGTGTAAAGCAAGCTCCACACTATTAACTAAGGTACATGTAATATCAAAAGGCATCCTTGCAATATACGGTTTACTAACATTTTCAAATTGTATGCATACTTTTTAAACAAAGGTTGTTCTTGAAAACCTGAAAGCTTGCCCGACATAGCAGCAAGTAAAGTATGCAGACTGGATTCCAAGTATTGTAATTAATGAATGAATAACAGGTTAATGGAATAACTCGTCACTACGTCGCCAGGAAAGAAACATCCATAAATTCGAATATGTTAGTAAACCAGTCTATTCTTGTAATTTTGAATGTTGGAAGTGTTTCTGAATATTACATAGCAAGTTGAGCCTGTAATGTATTCACACAAAACAAACTCTCAGCAATCAATCTACAAACCTTAATTCCTTATCTGCCTTTTGCTTCTTTATCTCTTCGTCTTCTTGTTTTCTCTTCTCCGCCATTTTCTTCTTGTTTTCGTTTCTCTCCTCTCTATCCCTTGATTCTCTCTCCAGCCTCAGATCTGGCTTTCTCTCCTCCTTTGTCTTGTTGAGTCTGTTCACGATCTCGTTTGTTTTCTTCTCTACTGTTACTGTGTGCACCTATAGGAATATAAAAGAAAATTCGAGTAAAGCTCAAGGTTACAATTCATTCATGAACTTCTTTATCATTTCCCTAAACTTCCAATTCAATAGTGGCTATTATACATATAGTAGCAGTGTTACATGAAGAGATTCGCTCTTGAAAATACTCTCACAGTTTAAATACGATTTAAATAATTTACCCAGTAAAGATTTTAGGCCAAATTTTGATGCCACATATGTTTGTAATAACATCTACCCTAATCTGTGACCAGTGCTTTTCACTGTGATTTTCAGCAATGTTTAACAGTAGTCAGTTTAATACTTCCAATTCCAATTTTCAATTCCAAAACCTTACCATTTTCAATAATTTATAATAAAAAATGAGAAAAAAAATACTGCTGGCTACCCCTTACTACACCTGGATTAAGAATGGCAGAGGTCAATTAATGCCTTGCCAATTCAGCATTTAAAGGAACATGTTATCAAGAATGAAATTCACCTCTTTGTGTTTCCAGAAGCCGATCTGACCGACATCCATATCTCCAGTTTTCTTTAGATTGGCCCATGGTGTGTATACTACTGCGATGTTGTTCATTTTGCACCCTGTGAGTGTTAAAAATAAAGCATGATATCAATGGTATGGGACTATAGTGAAGTAGCAACAGTGTATATTCTTCTTCTTCTTACCTCAATAGTAAACATGGACCAGACTCAAAGACCCCTGATACTACACCGAAAATATGCTGGCAGTGGGACTAGGACCTTATCCTGATCGAGCTTGAGGCCAGCCTCGGTCCTGTAAACCGATGACATGTCCGTGGCTGGCCCCAAACACCAAGCGAGCCCAGAACCATACAATGTCTTAACACAAAGAGCACCAAAACATCCTTTTCAGTAAAGCCAGCACCTTAATCCAGTAAGGGAATTTTTTCTCTCCATACAATAGCGTAAAAAAATGGAAATAAAGTTACAGGCCTGCTCTTTGCGACAGTCTTGGACCCTCCTTTTTGGGCTGGGTCCCGAGGCTGGCCTGAAACACTACTTTGGGTGTAACAGGGGTCTAGAACATTTTGTCTGTTGAGTGCCAGAAGATGATTTTTTACTTACTTTGTATACTGTTGCCCTTGAACAGGACTAGGAATATCATCATATTCACTGAAGAGGGATCTGAAGTGAAATCTGGACCCTGTCTTATAAAGAGTTGCCACTGAAATGAATCAATCACAACTTTTGTATAAAACAGGTCCCAGCTCTTTCAACTTTCAAGTCAGGTAGAAGATATTGGGGAGGGGAAGGCTAAAAGATAAAAGACACAGGTGAATCAGGGTCTAGAAAATCGAAGTCCTTACCTTGTATACTATTGGCCTTGACCAGCTGCGCGCAGTCTTGTAAGACAGGACCAGGGATGTCATGGATCGTCTCTCCCTTCTTTAGCCTCAGGTATACATGAGCTGATGATAGCTTGTCTACATGAAACCTACATGGTGTCATTAGAGCGGAAGACACCGGATTGTTAAAGAAAACTGTTACGACAATAACAAATTGTTACAATAATATTATTTGATTTGATTTATTTAAAGTTTATTTCCAAAGTTACAAGACTAATTACAACATTATTGTCATAATAAACAAATCATATAATTAATACATCATCAGCGTAAAATACTTGCATTGTAACACTAACATAAAATAATCATGAAGAAGGATTGCGACATAAGCTAAGCTTGAAGGCATCCTTTAAATTATAAAACTTATAAAGATTAACTCTTCCAAACCTATTACACACGAAAGGCAATCTCGCTTTCTGGTTTCAATGGAAAGCTGGCGAGGATATGCCTAAATAATAATAATTAAAAAAAATACCCTGTAGTCTTATCTAATACATGATCAAGGTACAGACAAACCTGTATTAGTGACAAGTCACAACCTCTCTATAAAGACCACCTGTCTATAGTGGCCATGCATTTTGTGTCCCATGAGAGAGAAATGTCTATTGTAGAACCTGTCTAGAAAGGCCACCTGTCTACAGTGGCCACTTTTTCTGTTTCCCTTGGGTGGTCTTTATAGACAGGTTTGACTGTATTACAATAAAAAAATTACCCTGCATTCTATGGGTATGGTAAATGGTTACAGGGTATGACCATATCAAATATAACATAAAAATCCTGCACACAGTCACACAGAACACAAGTTGAACTTGGTTTCTGTAAGTATATATGTTGAGTCTTTAAAACAAGTCACTTTTAACATCATTTACAAACTTGCAACTCTTAACACTGGTATTGAGTACAAAATCTTTGGGGTGAACGGAGCTGGTTATAATGAAATACATGTATTTCTGGTATTATTACTGTTTGTATTTATTGACAGGAACTTACCAGATATCTTCTGGAAAACCATATTTAATAAGCTCCTCGTCTAAAAAGAGAACATGGCAGTGAATATGCATAAGGTTTAGAATTAATTTGATGTTATTCATGGTAGGCCCTCGTTTAATTAATCTGAAATATTTACATCATAAGCAAAGAAAAAGTTAAAAATTAATATAATATTACAAATTTACGAACATGTAACATTTATCTCACAAGATGCAGTCTAGACAAGCAGGAAGGGTTTTATATCACCATTTGGTCTACATGTACAACCAGTTCGTCTACTACCGAATTGGTCTATTCCCAGCCCGTCTACTATCCACATGGTCTAATAATAATTTTGTCTACTTATCATTTGGTCTAATGACCACTTAGGCCAATAGTCATTCGGTCTAAATTCCCATGAAACTGTCTGAATTGTAATTGTATACTTGTATACACTATAGAAATAGGGAGAGTTTCTTCATAGAAACTACATCTACTTACTCTCATACTTATCTAATCCCATGTAGATAGTGTACGATGGTGGTGACACCACTGTAAAGAGAACAAGAAATAAGCAGAATGATAAATATCATCAAGTTTACAGGGTGGCTCCAGGATTTTGTGAAAGGACGAGTAGGGGGGTGGGATCTAGCGCGATTGTACTTTCTCACCGGGCGTGCCACATTCCATCACACGCAAGATAGAGTCTATAGAGTGGGAATGAGGAAACAAAGTGCGTGTGATTGAATGAAGTATGCCTGGTTGCGGTGCGAAAGTACACTAGTGCCAGGGGGTTCAATCTAAAAAAAAAAGTGAAAAGCACACAGGATAACAAATTTATCGAGCATAAAATAAAAGAATAGAATAGAAATCACCTCCCAGTAACATTCTGATGAGGAAAAAACAAAAATCAAACTGGAAAAAGAAAAAGAAAAAAAGGAATAGAAAAAAGGTCAAGTTTTTGGCATGATGGAGCCTGGGATCCGGGTGAACTTAAAAAAAAAAGGGGGAGGGATATCCGTATCATGCTATGACCTACATGTATATGTTGTTAGTAAAAGAGGAGATAATCTCCTCATCAGGGCTCCAGAGAGAGCCCTCTACCAAATCTAGGGTTCTCATCCCCCCCCCCCCCAAAGCATTTTCACTTTCCCAACTGATCAGAAATTGTTAAAGGGCAAGTCCACTCCAAAAATAACCTACTTTCAATAAAAGCAAAAAAATCAGACAAACCAATCAAAAAAAGTTTGAGCAAAATTGGATAACTAATAAGAAAGTCATGAATTTTTGAAAAAGTATGTAAAACTATGGAACAATGAGAATCACAACACAAATTGCCAAGCTGGTCATCAGTTTGTGACGTCATGTCCTCACAACTTATCAATTGCTTTATAGTTTAATCCCATTAACTTCCCTTTTTATCCCCAAAACTTGATTTCCCCATGCCTTTGCCCAGGTTATATGATTTGTATCATATTGCGTGCATGACATTTCCCAAATTTTTTAATTAATGGGGGGGCTTTTCTCGAAAGGGTGCGTTGACTAGTCTTCCATATCAGTCGTTTAGAATGGAATTTAAGGAATAGAAATTTAAGTCGTTTTGAATTGAAATAATCAAAATTGAAACAAATAAAAAATTTAATAAAACTATTTTTTACGTAGTCTTGCAGATCAGGCGTTTACAAGAATTAAATAAATAAATAACAAGAAACACAATCAAATAATTTACTTAAATATTTAAAAAATGTCACATAAAGGTGTTTACCTAGTCTTGCATGTCAGTCGTTTATTTATTAAAATAACAACAAATAAATCCATTTCTTCCTATGTGCTCCGTTATTTATTTATTTATTTGTAATTTCATTTGTAACGACTGTTATGCAAGATTAGTTTACATTAAAAAATCAATTCTATACATAGAAAGAAATGAATATTATTTTATTTGACATTTTAAAATATTTAAAGCCCCACTGCACTACTTGTACCTACTTGCACCCTCTATCTAGCAATCGGTACCCTTTGGTTAAATGAGAGCTGAATTGATGAGAGAACCAGTGGCGGATCCAGGGGGCCGGGCCCTCCCTAGAAAAAAACAGGTAAAAACACACTTTTTGTATAAAAAGAAGTTGGGCCCCTCCTGGCGCCCAGGGGGTGGAGGTTGAAAAAATTGCACTCCCCCACTGAGCGAAAAATCAGCTGGCACGATATTCAAATTTCCGACGGTGGGCCCCTTTTTGGGCCCCCTCTCTTGCCGCCGGCTGGATCCGCCCCTGGAGAGAACCACCTGTCAGTGACCACACAGGGAGGTCTAATCCCTCCTGGCCAAATTAGCTAGTGCAGACAGGCTTGAAGCAAATTATTCGATTGTGTTTCTAGTTATTTATTTATTTAATTCTTATAAACGCCTGATCTGCAAGACTACGTAAAAAATAGTTTTATTTATGTTTTGTTTGTTTCAATTTTGATTATTTCAATTCAAAACGAAGACTAGTCAATGCACCCTTCGATAAAGCCCCCACTTATCCCGAAAGGGTGCGTTAAGGTGGTACTCCGTTCTTATCGCACCCTTCGCAAAACCGGGGCTACGAATGGTCGCGTTCAAGTTAACACGACGCACCGCGACCATTCGGAATAAGCCGATTTTTGGTATGTTATAGTAGGTATCTCCACGCCAGAGTCACGGGTTGAAAGTATGGTCACAGTTATGAACAAGCGCCAGATCCAGATTGTGTGCCAACAAGTAACAGGATGAGCCAAATACAACATGCCATGCAACATACAGTGCTTCATTGGTGAAGCGGCGTTGGTTAACCTACGAACGTCTGGTTAATTTCTGTGGTGCTGGTGGTGTATTCTAAAGTTGCTCCAAAATGTCATTCACAATCCCAGTCTAGATCAAGTTTAAGTTACACACATCACATTAATCACTTCAGACTCACGAGTCCCAGCCTCAGCCTCAGGCGCAGGCTCAGCCTCGGGTCATGAAGACATGAGAATAATCATTAAAAAATATAAATAATTTCTAGAATCTAGATGACATAGATGCGAGTTGAAGGCTTGAAGCATGGCCATAATATCAAATTAAGCATTAAAAATTAGCTTATTAACTTTATTATGAATTATTACAATAATATCTACTGTACATGCGAATTACCATTGCTGGTGAAGTAGAAAACCATGCTCCTTTTAAGTTTTTTCTGACGAATGTTGATAAGAACTTCACTTGATCTTGACTTGCACGGAGATAGTCTAGTCTTCGATGCGATTTGAGGGCGCGGCTCGGGCTATTTTCGACAGAAAAAACGTTTCAGAAATCATACTTATTCGTAAAATTATCTGAAGCCTACTTCATTAAAAATATAAATATGATATAAATTTCATATCTCATAAAGGTAAAGTGGCTTCAAAATTCGATTTAAAAAAAAATCCACCTGATTTTGAATTATTAAACAAATATTTTCCTCGACTCAAGCCTAGATTTATGGGCTTCGCACAAATCCTCGCTGAATATAAATATTAGCCAATTTGATAACCTGCTACAACACAACGATTAGGATGTTTACGATAAAACCTATTTGTCCATAAAAAAAGTAGTATGATACAATAATGATGATCAGCCTAGATCCACAGCACTTTAAGCGCGTAGCTAGGATTTTATTTTGGGTGCGTCGTCTGGAGCACATGGTCATGGACTACACATTTGCTTGAAACGATGCCGATTTTGAGGCTTACAAGTTACATGTCGGTGTTGCGAAGAATAGGAGGGGTGAGCTGAGGGAGTTCCCGAGGGCTTAGATCAATGTATATATAAGAATTGAAAAATGTCCGCACAAAATAAAATAGTTAACATGCAATGCGAAGTAGCATCTTTGAACTACATGTTTGTGTAAATGGGTTATAAATCCGAACAAAATTATGATAGGCCTATGCAAGTCACTTTGCTCATGCTAAACTATATGACAAACTGTGGTTACCAATCTCGTAAACTATAATCAAATTTTATTTTCACTAAGTGAAAGCAGGGGGGTGGTGAAAGCCACCATCCCTATATTATAGATGCACCATGCACTGATTAAATTAGGAGATATCAGGTAATATAGTTAAACGCCCCGAAGTAGTAGCACATTACTGTTGAATTAATTTTTATATTCCGGTATAGGACAGCTGAAGAAATTAGTACGTCATATTTTGCTGGCAGTAAATCTGAACAATCCAATCATGATGTCACCCATAAAAAGAATATGTTACAACCCGAAGTGGTAGGTTAATTAAGTAACTAATGATCTGTACGTATATACGTACAGTCTTGCTGTAGGTCGATCAAAAATAGTCAACTTTGACTGAATTGCCTCAAAACCAAACGAAAAAAAAAATCAAGTAGGCCTATAGTTTGTTCACGGTTTGTTTGTTTGTTCTTTTAATGTTTGTTTTGTTTTTTGTTTTCACATTTTCTTTTTGCAAAGCGTGATTTTGGTCTATCTTTCTATAGGGACAATTATGCCGTATTTTGTTAGTCTGCATAAATCTTAACAATCCATGCATATTGCAATCACAGTCACTTACATGTACAAAAATGAAACTTATAATTTGTTAGATAGTTAGACAAGTAGTTTTTTGTTTGTATTTATATTGTTCGTGTGGTATTCTCCACTTTTCATGTATGCTTGCCATATTGTATAATATTGTATTAATGTTTAGCATATATAGCATATAAATGATATAATTATAGATCATTCCTATTTATCCGTTCATGAAGTTGTTGTTTGTTGTATTCTGTATTCTTTGTATTATTAAGCTATGTTTGTATTCTCTATTACGTATCATTATCATGACATGTAAATACTCTCATACCCCAGAAGGGGTCGAAAGAGTCAATAAATTATCATATTATTATTCTATTCTATTCTATTCTATTCTATAATTTATTATTGATTGCCCCCGAGTGCAATGAGAAATCCAGGTATAGCATAAAAAGTATTAAATTGGCATAAGCCAAAAATGGAGAGAGAGAGAGAGAGAGAGAGGGGGAGATTTTTGTGGGGGAGGAGGGTAATTGTTGTCTGATGGCGAACTATAATTATATAGCATAAGTTGATGTATATATTTATAGGGGCAGTGGTGTATATGGCAAATGTATTATCAGTGGAATGGAGATAGCTTTATCGATCGGTCCCAGATAGGCCTGTAAATATATCTCCAACCACGGATGAAGCTCACGGTGGTTATTGTATTTGTTATATTTTTTAATTAGGCCTTGATGTAGACGTGTGCACATTTTTTGTTCTGACCGACGTTAGCAGGAGTGCAAGTATAAACCACTGATCAATGATCAGAATAAGATCGTTAAATTGACGGTCTTGTGCTCGTATTTTATTTACTACCAACTTCAGCACAGATTGCATGCTCTTCCGGTTACAAGCGCGCGCTGGTTTGTTTTCAATTTCAACACACTGCCAGCTCCAGCTCCAGTCCATGGATCGAGAGCCAACTTTACATCTATATTTATTAGTCTAGGGGTTTATTTGATGCTGATATCATCATGGATATTGCTGATGATGAAAGGTGATGAAGACAAATTTATGAACTTGCTGAATTGTCCTTCATGTTCATGACCTTAATAATTAACAAGTTTTTTGTTTAAAAAAAAAAAAAAAAAATGTTGACTTGTCTTGACTTGAGTTGAGTCTTGACTCTTGACTTGAGTTGACTCTTGTAACTAGTAATTGTATTATTTGTATTTGTAGTATTGTAGCCTGTGCTACTGTAAGCCCTAGGTCTATTTGAAATAATTGAGTTGACGAATCAATAATGACTTAGGCCTAGGCCTACACAAAACTATTTTAATGCATACTCAGATACTGCACTGCACTGCATACTGCACTGCAGCTGCACCAAGTGATATGAATGTATTGAATTGAATGTTGCCGTGGAGTGTGTGTTGGTTGGTGTCTTGTAGACCTAGTTCTAATACTACGAGTAGTGACTAGTACTACTAGTTCTACTTGATCATTTGGATCTAGACAGTAGACTCTGTATTTAGATCTAGCAAAGAGAAAGTGATGGTGAACACGCTGGCTGCCGGCTGGTGACATAGCGTAGAATAATGAAAAAAAAAACAATGAATTGAATTGATGAAGAAGTTGAACTTGTAGAAGAAGAATAATTGAGGAGGAAGAAGGAGAAGAAGAAGAAGGAGAAGGAAAAAAATTCAATTCTTAGAATTAGAATTAGAAGAAAACAAAGAAGGAGGAGAAGAAGATGAAGACAGAAGAAGAAGAAGAAGAGGAAGAAGAAGAAGAAGAAGAGGAAGAGGGCCCTCTCTATATAGAATGAGAGCTAGGGAGAGGATGAAGAAAAAGAAGAATTGAAGAGAAGAAGGAGGAGGAGGAGGAGGGACGAGGCTGGAGGAGAGGGGAAAAGACATGAAAGAAGACAATGAAAAAGAAGAAGGCCGGTACTACAAAAAAGCGGAAGAAGAAGGAAGAAGGAGGAGGAAGAGGAGGCCTATAGAGTGGAGGAGGAGGAGTATATCTAGGAGAAGTCAGAGTGGGGGGCAAAGCAGAACTACTTGTAGAAGAAGACTGAAAAGGCGCCAAACAATGAGAATTAGTATGAAAAAGTATGAAATGAAAGGAGACGAACGTGACCCCAGTTTGAGATCATTTTCAATTCTTAAATGGGATTAATAAGGGAGAGAAAAAGAATCCCCAAATTTCACCTATGAGGCCATACCATAATAAATTATATATCTATAGTGCTTGATACATTAAAGGGATCCGGTAACTTTGTCTCAGATTCTGAAACAAAATCCTGGATTTAGCTCCTGCTGCAATGATAATTATAAACCTTTAGGTCAGCCAGGAACCCCATGACTTTTACAAGCTGATCGCCTGTCTGATTATCAAGATATTTATGATTGGAAATCAAAACCAAATTGTGTGTTTTCCTAACGGTTTTTATAACACTACAGTCTATTGGGGAAAATGAGTATGGTAAAACCGGTCACTCGAAGATTTTTACTTTTTTGAGGCACGTTCAGGATCATTTTGAAGCGGATTTTTTTTTAGGGCTTCAATATTATACCATATCACAGACACTGATAACACGTAGGGCCATGCATCTCAGATTTAACATTGTTAAACGATGCCTTTAATGCTTTACATCAATTTTTCAAAACGATCAAAAGAGTATCTTACATAATGAAAGAAATAAAATTCACAAATGAAGAATATCAAAAAGATAACAAAATACTACATGTAATACATTCTTAAAACTGTTTTATAAAGACAAAACATAATGAAAGAAGAATAACAAGGCATAGAGAAGTAAGCAATACATGAATCACATAAGTTACTAGTAACAGATGTCTACAATGTAATTACATTGTTCAGTTAAAAATTAATGTCTTCAGTGTAGAATTGAAGATATCCAGAGAAGGGGCATTCAACACCTCAATCTCTAGCCTGTTCCATAGTTTAGGGGCTGGTATACAAAATACACGCTCACCCTTCCTTTTGATTTTATCTATTTTTTCCCCTCCAGGATGCTAGATGAAGTACATTCCATAGCTACCCATGCCAAACTAGAACTGAGCGACCTAGCAGGACATCCGCAGTGTATCTACTTTGGTGAGGAGTTGAACCCAGCGTCTATGAGGTTACTTGAGGTCGACAGTACCATTCTGAAGCGTGTTGTTGAAGGTCAAAGGTCAGTTATTAGTACCAGTCCGTCACCCTCAGAGAAGTTATTTAGTGTTGCTTTTATTTGGAATTGATTTATCTTTTGGTATATGGGCCTATATGTATATTACTAAAAATGTTAGGCTTAAACTTACTAGTTACATATTCCGAAGGAGGAGGAGGAGGAGGAGGAGGAGGAGGAGGAGGAGGAGGAGGAGGAGGAGGAGGAGGAGGAGGAGGAGGAGGAGGAGGAGGAGGAGGAGGAGGAGGAGGAGGAGGAGGGGAGAGAGAGAGAGAGAGAGAGAGAGAGAGAGAGAGGAGGGGAGACATGAAAGAAGGCTACAAATGTTAGAGATACACCAACATATTTATAAGAATCTAACAAGAAGGAGAAGGAGGAAGAGGAGAAGGAGAAAGAAGAGGAGGAGGAGAGGGGGCAAGACGTATGGAAGAGAATAATAATAAAAAGATGTTGGGCTTACACTGACATATTCATAATAATCAGAAATTGACAAGAGGATATATCGTCAGCCGGCTGGCAGAAGGGCGTTAGCGCGCGACCGACTCGAAAACTACTTTTCGAATTATTCGCATTTACAGATTTGTTTTATATTTAAACTGCTTTTTTTTGGGGTACCTGAAAAAGTCGGTTTTATAAAAGTTTGAGGCGATTTAGTGCTAACGCCCTTCTGCTTAACGCTTCGTTTTTTACCTGAAATTCGAGCTAACGCCCTTCTGCCAGCCAGGCGACGATATACTGGTGTTAAACCATTATAATTCATTTTTACGTACATGAAGGCCTTGTACATGTACATGTGTAAATACTGTGGCATTTTGCTATCTTATCCCCCTGTACCCAGTATAATGGTCATTTATATTTTTTGCATTGGTAATCAAAATCAAAACCAAAGCAAATCAAAGTAGGAAAATTATTATAGACAATATACATGTACTTTTTTATGACAATGAAGGATAATATATTGTACAAATGTGCCTTTAATACAGAGGGCGAGAAATACTCAATCATCGCTGTTTTGCAAACCAATCATTTTTACTGTGAGGTGCTGTAATTGAATGGTTTAGCCATTAGGGTCGTGTGTTTGAAATTTGACTCGTCATATTAGGTACTGTAGCATGTTTGTCCTTTAGCAAGGCCTTTCTTCTGCATTGCTTCTCTCAGCTTAAATGTAACAGAGGGTACTAGGTAAGATCTGAATGTCTTTCAGGATTTAGTGAGCATGTGTGCACCTTCTTAATGGTGCCTGGCTGGAATAGTGGGCATTGTTTCATGAAACTGTCATAAGTACAAGTTCACTGACATAGCATTGAAATACGTGTTAAATTCAATTCACGCATTTCAATGGGTTGTCGGCGAACTTGTATTTATGACAATTTTGTGAAATGCTGCCCTGGAATCCAATTTGGTTGATAATAATCTGAGTGCCTCTCAGTCTCTGTGTTAAGATTATTGTCCATCATCATTTTTTTACAGACTTACCATTCGAGGGGACAAGACTGATCATGCCGTCCTATGCACAGACAGTAAGACGTACGATCTCAAAGTAGCAGAAACATCCAACACACTCCTAGTACTCAAAGACTGTTTCACAAAAGACAACTTACCAAGCGGTGAAAACAGATTGCATCAAAAAAGAGTAAGTATAGAACATATTTGAGACATATCCATTGTGCAATATGCTATTGTCGCATATATTTTTTTTGGATGCAAATAATTTCATTCACCTGTTGTATATCAGTAGTCAGAATGCAAACTGCATAATAAAATATATGTGCTGTTAGGGAGGCAAGCCATAATGTTTGTCTCATCTAGCAACAAATATTCTATGCAATTTGCATTTTGACTTCATGTATAAAAATTATTTGTAACAGGTGAATGAAATAATATACAAATAATACACAGGTGTGAGTGCGTTATGGTCGATGCAGCACATGAGGGTATTCACTATGGTGCAATAAAATTCACGAGGCGTAAGAAAGCACGTATATGCTTGTAAGTAAACAACCAAGAGTCCGACGGCTTTAAGTCCTCTCCGAGGTAATAGGGACTTTTAGATTTACACGACGGGAACGTGGACTGCCACGTGTGCCATTCTTTCAAAGCACTGGCCCGTGCCCGGCAGTGCCTTAAAAGGACGTCACATTACCTCAAAAGGATGTCACCGTGGCAGTCCACGTTCTCGTCGTGTAAAATCTAAAAGTCCCTAATGAGGATTAATGCCTTACCAAAGGGCACAAGCACATTGACTTGGTTTAGAATCCGAGACCTCCCGGTTACGAGACCACTGCTCTACCACTGAGCCATCTTGCCTCCTCCATATACAGGGTATAAAGTGTTGAATACAATCATATCACTCTCCAGACATTTGTTTGAAGAAACTTACCAGAGAGTGATTTTTTTTTTGTAGGAGTAAAACCATGTACCATTCGATTCACAGTTCACTTATTGTTCCTGCAATACACCAAGACACATCTTCCATTGAAACCTGTTAGACTATTTAGATTTACACAATTGAATTCAGTCAAACTGTCTATTAAGGTCACCCAAGGGAAACACAAAAAGTTGGCCACTGTAGACAGGTGGCCTTTCTAGACAGGTTCTTCAACACATGTTTCCTCCTAGAGGGAGGCAGGCAATACAGGTGACCATTATAGACAGGTGGCCTTTATAGAGAGGCGGCCGCTACGACATGTTTGACTGTATATCATCCTCTTCTTACATAGGTTACAGGTGTCTCGCATTCGTACCTTGAACTGCGCCCTCTCAGGCCGCGGCTGAAGAAGCTCCAGATGCTCCTGAAGGAGAATCCCTTTGCTGGATCTATTTACGAGGATACTCCTGAACACTCTGGCAAGAGATACACCATGAATATGCTGTTAGATATTGTACAAGCCAGTGAGGGGGAGATACGAGATGAGCTCATATCGATGAAAGCTTGTCTTATTGATGGTGAGAGGATAAGATCATTAGCTAGTAGTGTAGTAGAATGTAGTAGCTCAAAAGACTCATCGAGATCGCAAAATGTATAATTACGAAAAACATAACTAAATGGAATAGAGGTAGAACCCTCTCATAAGGGCATGAAGTTAGTCAAATGCTAAGTGAGCTATGACCTTGATTATGGAAAACATTTCAAAACTTTCATTTACGTTTGTCAAATTACAAATTGCAATTTACCAATGTCACCAACATGCCTATGTATTTGAGGCTCCAAAGACATCACTCAATTCAATTTTATCTAATTCTATTCAAGTACATCCTGAAAAAATAGTTTTTAAAAGAGATGCACTATTTCTTTGCACATACACATAGATAAATTGGTAATATCTTGTATTGTTCTAATCTCTTATCATTACTGCCTGTTTTTTTTTTTTTAACATACCCATTCTCTGTAACTAACTTATTATTGAAAATAATATCGCTAGTGATATTCGTTTGTCTCGCAATGTGGTCCGTGTGCGTCAGCCAATAGGCATTGTGCGTTAGTGTTCCAATTATTAATCGAATTAATTGACCGCCGGTCCTCCGTAGAGTATAAAACACGCTTGCTTACATTAGTTTTTATCACCTGACGAAGTGTTGCAGCGGCGCACGAAACGTCGTGATCTTTTAGATCCCTTATTGACCACATTGCGAGACAAACAAATATCACTAGTGATATTATTTTCGATACTACATCCGCAATGAGTAATATGTTTAGCATTAACTTATTATTATTCTTTTTTTTTAATGGTGTAGGTCATTGGCGGGTTCTAGACTTTGACTACGAGTCTCAGGTCCTGACTCACATCCTATCCCTGGTCCAAGAGAATTCCTGGTCCTACGATGAAGTTCCATTGGAAGAAACACTCTCGACCCTGGAAAATCTTGAACCAAGGTAAGAAAAAAAAATACAGGGTAGAAACAATTTTCTTCGCAAAGCTACTTTTAATTGACCGTATGTTTCTTGTGGCAGATTTGCCTCGTGATAAACAAGTTACCAAATAAAGTCTACTACTATAGAGTACCGAAGCTGTGACGTCATAAAAATCTATTTTTGTAATTTCTCAATTTTTTCTTCATTTTCCAAAAGAGCACCCAAAATAATGTCCAAATGTCGAAAACCAATTGAATATGTTAAGTATTTGCCGAGATATGTTATATTGCTCTGGCTCCTAATGTTATGAGCCAGAGCAATATAACACTGAATTCCCATAGGCAATCTTTTTATTCAGATGGTCATATCTCAGCCAATACTTAACATATTCAATTGGTTTTCGACATTTGGACATTATTTTTGGTGCTCTTCGAAAATGAAGAAAGAAATTCAAAATGATGACGTCACACTTCACCACTCTATAACAATTCATACTGTTTTGTTTGAACAGAGATTTAGTGCCCCATAACCTATTATTAGTATTATCATTATCCCCTCGCTGACGAAGTCAGAGGGGATATAGAAACGCCGCTGTCCGTCCTTCCTTCTGTGTGTGCGTCCGTCCGTCCGTAACAAATTTGGTTTCCGATCAATAACTTTAGTAATGTTTGTCATATCTGACCAAACCTTTACAGTTCATTTATGTCTTTGATTGAAGATCATTTTGCGAAGAAATGACGTGCTTCTCTTGATTTCTGTGGAGTGGAATATAATCATTTTATGGTCTGATTTTTTTTCTTCTGCAGGCCTATATTAGAACATTGTTTGAAATGCTGTGGAGACCTAACCAGAGGGAAAAGCGATGATGGTAGGTTCAAACCCTGGTAGATATGACGTGATAGGACTCTGTAGTTCAGAGTTTCCCTTTGCCAAGACATTAATTCACATTCCCATTCTCCAGCCAGGTGTTAAATGGGTACCTCATAGGATGCAAGATCGAGTCATTGTAGTTTGCTCAGCATTGTGTACATCTGTAAAATAGCGCCTGGTTGAAATGCTACCCAGGGAGTGGAGAATGTGCATATTTTGTGTGTTTGGGCAAGCCTGAATCTGATGACTGGGGTAATAATATATCTGTAAAGTGCATAGAGCCATCTTCAGTGTATTCAGTGCTATATAAAACCCAGATCATTATTATTATTGTAATTATGGGTAGAGTGTGCTGCGTGTACTCGTTTATAAAAATTAGCTTTTGGTTACCCCCTTCATCCTACCATGCCCACACAAACAACAAATGTACATTCTCACTCCCTGTGGAGCATTTCAACCAGGCACCACTTTATAGACGTTCAAATATCTTGGATAATTCAATCATCGGCTCTTATTAATAATTCTTTTTCGATATAGAGTACATACAGTTTCATAGAGAGAGCATATTTTATATGGATGAGTTGTCACTTGGGAGGGGATTGGTGACACTTCATTATACTGTAGCTTCTCTTTATGTGTAAACATTTAATTTCTCATGTGTTAAAATGATACTGATGGTGAATTGTACCGTAGGTGAAGGGAAACATATCTAAATTGATTCTAATAACATTGATAAAAACTAATCAAATCAAATCAATTTGAAAACCCTTGAAAGTGGGTTGCGGAGAAGTTGAGTTTCTGGATGAAATGAATTACCGGGTACCATAAAAACTGTCAGAATTGTAACAGCCACATTTTTTTGATTCACTTTTGACAGGTTCTGAAGAAGCTTTGTACAGTTTAGACCCAGACAAGGTCTGCAGATTGTTTGCAGAAATGTTGTTAAGACCAGCCGATAAGGTAACTTCTCCTCTCTTTAGTTGGTTTGTCAAATGAAATGAAAAGAATTGTTGATGTTGTCTGTAGAGTCGATCGCTGTCCATAAGATGACAGAAGTGAATGAAATCAGTATGTGTTGATGGTGAAAAGCAATACCATAACGTTACTGGATCATAGTGAACAGTTTGAAGGGCAGCCCAACCGTTGTAATAACTTCATTTGTATGGAGTCAGAAAAATAAAAAGAGAAATAGAAAGACCTCTATTTCCTTAATGTAAGGGTATCATGGTGTAATGGAACATCACTGGATTGTGGATGACATGGTTTGCAGTTCCTTTGGCAAGACATTAATCTATATTTGCCACTCTCCACCCAGGTGTAGTAAATGGGTACCCAATATGAAGTTATTCCTTGAATTCTTGCAGTGCCGTAGAAATTGGGGCGAAAGCTATCTGGGATCGATGTGTACACAAAATTAGTTACTACATGTATTTTTATTTATTATTCTTCAATTTTTTTCTTCCAGTTCAATCTGACTGAATTTCTAGAAGTCTGGCAGCAGAGTGTACCAGGTATGGTTACTACTGAACAACAACTAAAGGTAATTTATTATCCCCTCGCCGACAAAGTCGGAGGGAATATAGAAATGCTGCTGTCCGTCCTTCCTTCCTTCCGTGCTTCCTTCCGTGCTTCCTTCCGTTCGTAACAAATTTGGTAGGTCCAAAGGTCATAGCTCATTAAATATGCGACGGATGTGACAGATTTTCATGAAATTTGATATGAAGGTACATGGTATCAAAACACAGCCTAAGTTTGATTTCGGAAAATGTAGGTCAAAGGTCATAGCTCATTGAATATGCGAATCTGGTTTCTGATCGATAACTTAAGTAATGTTTGACGGATTTTCATGAAATTTGATATGGAGGTCAATGGTAACAAAACACAGCCTAAGTTCGATTTTGGAGTATGTAAGTCAAAGGTCATAGCTCATTTAATATGCGAAAAAATACACATCTGGTTTTCGATCGCTAACTTTAATAATGTTTGACGGATTTTCATGAAATTTGATATGAAGGTACATGGTATCAAAACACAGCCTAAGTTTGATTTCAGAGTATGTAGGTCAAAGGTCATAGCTCATTAAATATGAGAATCTGGTTTTCGATCGATAACTTTAGTAATGTTCGACGGATTTTCATGAAATTTGATATGAAGGTACATGGTATCAAAACACAGCCTAATTTCAATTTCCGAGTAAGTAGATCAAAGGTCATAGCTCATTAAATATGCGAATCTGGTTTCCGATCGATAACTTAAGTAATGTTTGACGGATTTTCATGAAATTTGATATGGAGGTCAATGGTAACAAAACACAGCCTAAGTTCGATTTTGGAGTATGTAAGTCAAAGGTCATAGCTCATTTAATATGCGAAAAAATACACATCTGGTTTTCGATCGCTAACTTTAATAATGTTTGACGGATTTTCATGAAATTTGATATGAGGGTACATGGTATCAAAACACAGCCTAAGTTTGATTTCAGAGTATGTAGGTCAAAGGTCATAGCTCATTAAATATGAGAATCTGGTTTTCGATTGATAACTTTAGTAATGTTCGACGGATTTTCATGAAATTTGATATGAAGGTACATGGTATCAAAACACAGCCTAAGTTCAATTTCCGAGTAAGTAGATCAAAGGTCATAGCTCATTAAATATGCGAATCTGGTTTCCGATCGATAACTTTAGTAATGTTTGACGGATTTTCATGAAATTTGATATGGAGGTACATGGTAACAAAACACAGCCTAAGTTCGATTTTGGAGTATGTAAGTCAAAGGTCATAGCTCGTTTAATATGCGAAAAAATACACATCTGGTTTTCGATCGCTAACTTTAATAATGTTTGACGGAATTTAATCAAATTTGATATGAAGGTACATGGTATCAAAACACAGCCTAAGTTCAATTTCCGAGTAAGTAGATCAAAGGTCATAGCTCATTAAATATGCGAATCTGGTTTCCGATCGATAACTTTAGTAATGTTTGACGGATTTTCATGAAATTTGATATGGAGGTAAATGGTAACAAAACACAGCCTAAGTTCGATTTTGGAGTATGTAAGTCAAAGGTCATAGCTCATTTAATATGCGGAAAAATACACATCTGGTTTTCGATTGCTAACTTTAATAATGTTTGACGGATTTTAATCAAATTTGATATGGAGGTACATGGTATCAAAACACAGGTTAAGTTTGATTTCCGAGTATGTAGGTCAAAGGTCATAGCTCATTAAATTCGGAATCTGGTTTCTGATCGATAACTTTAGTAATGTTTGACGGATTTTCATGAAATTTGATATGAAGGTACATGGTATCAAAACACAGCCTAAGTTCGATTTCGGAGTATGTAGGTCAAAGGTCATAGCTCATTAAATATGCGAATCTGGTTTCCGATCGATAACTTTAGTAATGTTTGACGGATTTTCATGAAATTTGATATGAAGGTACATGGTATCAAAACACAGCCTAAGTTCGATTTCAGAGTATGTAGGTCAAAGGTCATAGCTCATTAAATATGCGAATCTGGTTTCCGATCGATAACTTTAGTAATGTTTGACGGATTTTCATGAAATTTGATATGGAGGTACATGGTATCAAAACACAGCCTAAGTTCAATTTCCAAGTATGTAGATCAAAGGTCATAGCTCATTAAATATGCGAATCTGGTTTCCGATCGATAACTTTAGTAATGTTTGACGGATTTTCATGAAATTTGATATGGAGGTACATGGTAACAAAACACAGCCTAAGTTCGATTTTGTAGTATGTAAGTCAAAGGTCATAGCTCGTTTAATATGCGAAAAAATACACATCTGGTTTTCGATCGCTAACTTTAATAATGTTTGACGGATTTTCATGAAATTTGATATGAGGGTACATGGTATCAAAACACAGCCTAACAGGCGCGGGGCCAGGGTGCAATTAAAACCCCGAAAAGTCGTAAAAGCTTTTGAATTCGTAACGGCTATCGAAGCCCCGTTTGCAGAGAGGAGCAAAATTTGTCCAAAATGCATTTTCGCGTATCTCCTTTTTTTACCAAAGATCGTGAATTTTTACAGCACCAACATAATGATAATATTATTCTTCAAATAAATTTTCGTTCAAAACTGTTAGGTATTAATAAAGATATAGGTACTTTTCAGTTTCAGAGGTCTGTGAAAAGGGGCTTCGTTTTTCCAGACATAAGTCCGGGACAATATGAATATGCAAACAATTCACATTATACTAGACTTTAAACTCCAGTCTCACTCTCAGCGAAGTTTCGTGTTTGGGCAGTTAGTAGTTTTGTGTAAAACTGCTTTCAAAACTAGGGAAGATTCATGAAAAGACTGGAAACTACAACTATATCGGAGGTGTACGCATGCGCTGTTTGCTTCACCGGCCATGCCTGCATACGGTGCATACCATATATGGAAAATACGTCAGCGATCAGCTGTATTTACGCTGTGGCTACTGCCAGGCTACTGAATGGCTACTGAGCTGAATCTAGTAAAGTTACAATTACAGCAAAGAACTCCACCATATTTTCACAGCTAGTACAGGTACTTATTTATTTATAAGTCATTGTTTTGCTAAATTTGGACCACACATCAGCATGTTTTACTCACATCATTACAAAGACCAAACCGTCGATGCTTCGATCATGAGATTCATACACACACACCCGAGTCAATCCTGCACGTATCTCTACGGTACGTGTGACTACAATTCACAGCACGAACCCTTATACATGGGACTAGTCCTACGCTTCCGCGAACGTTTTGCCCTGGGTTCGTTGATGACATTGCCTTCGATTTTTTCCAGACATAACCGTGGGACATAAAATCATGAAAAGATATTCGGAGGAGAGCTTTAATATACTTTGATTTATCATATCAGACAGTCTCGATCTTGGGCAATGACGGAAAATATGAAAAATACTGCAATATTTTCAGGAAAAAATCTCAAAAAATGGCGCTTCGTTTCGCACAGTTTTTCCTTATAAAAACAGAATTTGACAACTAACTGCAATATTTATGAGTTAGAAAACTCTTCTTCTTCAATTTGACATTTTAATCATTTCGTTTGGTGGTTTCTAAAGCTAGATTTTACAGTTTAGCTGAGACTCTTTCGTAGCGGTTTAGCGTAAACAAGTTGTTTACTTTATGCAAATTAGGCTTCAAGGACGAAAGCTTTCGCACCGATAATTGTAGTGTAGCCCCGTGCCTGTAAGTTTGATTTCAGAGTATGTAGGTCAAAGGTCATAGCTCATTAAATATGAGAATCTGGTTTTCGATTGATAACTTTAGTAATGTTCGACGGATTTTCATGAAATTTGATATGAAGGTACATGGTATCAAAACACAGCCTAAGTTCAATTTCCGAGTAAGTAGATCAAAGGTCATAGCTCATTAAATATGCGAATCTGGTTTCCGATCGATAACTTTAGTAATGTTTGACGGATTTTCATGAAATTTGATATGGAGGTACATGGTAACAAAACACAGCCTAAGTTCGATTTTGGAGTATGTAAGTCAAAGGTCATAGCTCGTTTAATATGCGAAAAAATACACATCTGGTTTTCGATCGCTAACTTTAATAATGTTTGACGGAATTTAATCAAATTTGATATGAAGGTACATGGTATCAAAACACAGCCTAAGTTCAATTTCCGAGTAAGTAGATCAAAGGTCATAGCTCATTAAATATGCGAATCTGGTTTCCGATCGATAACTTTAGTAATGTTTGACGGATTTTCATGAAATTTGATATGGAGGTAAATGGTAACAAAACACAGCCTAAGTTCGATTTTGGAGTATGTAAGTCAAAGGTCATAGCTCATTTAATATGCGGAAAAATACACATCTGGTTTTCGATTGCTAACTTTAATAATGTTTGACGGATTTTAATCAAATTTGATATGGAGGTACATGGTATCAAAACACAGGTTAAGTTTGATTTCCGAGTATGTAGGTCAAAGGTCATAGCTCATTAAATTCGGAATCTGGTTTCTGATCGATAACTTTAGTAATGTTTGACGGATTTTCATGAAATTTGATATGAAGGTACATGGTATCAAAACACAGCCTAAGTTCGATTTCGAGTATGTAGGTCAAAGGTCATAGCTCATTAAATATGCGAATCTGGTTTCCGATCGATAACTTTAGTAATGTTTGACGGATTTTCATGAAATTTGATATGAAGGTACATGGTATCAAAACACAGCCTAAGTTCGATTTCAGAGTATGTAGGTCAAAGGTCATAGCTCATTAAATATGCGAATCTGGTTTCCGATCGATAACTTTAGTAATGTTTGACGGATTTTCATGAAATTTGATATGAAGGTACATGGTATCAAAACACAGCCTAAGTTCAATTTCCAAGTATGTAGATCAAAGGTCATAGCTCATTAAATATGCGAATCTGGTTTCCGATCGATAACTTTAGTAATGTTTGACGGATTTTCATGAAATTTGATATGGAGGTACATGGTAACAAAACACAGCCTAAGTTCGATTTTGTAGTATGTAAGTCAAAGGTCATAGCTCATTAAATATGCGAAAAAATACACATCTGGTTTTCGATCGCTAACTTTAATAATGTTTGACGGATTTTAATCAAATTTGATATGAAGGTACATGGTATCAAAACACAGCCTAAGTTTGATTTCCGAGTATGTAGGTCAAAGGTCATAGCTCATTAAATTCGGAATCTGGTTTCTGATCGATAACTTTAGTAATGTTTGACGGATTTTAATGAAATTTGATATGAAGGTACATGGTATCAAAACACAGCCTAAGTTCGATTTCGGAGTATGTAGGTCAAAGGTCATAGCTCATTAAATATGCGTATCTGGTTTCCGATCGATAACTTTAGTAATGTTTGACGGATTTTCATGAAATTTGATATGGAGGTACATGGTATCAAAACACAGCCTAATTTCAATTTCCGAGTATGTAGATCAAAGGTCATAGCTCATTAAATATGCGAATCTGGTTTCCGATCGATAAATTTAGTAATGTTTGACGGATCTTCATGAAATTTGATATGGAGGTACATGGTAACAAAACACAGCCTAAGTTCGATTTTGGAGTATGTAAGTCAAAGGTCATAGCTCGTTTAATATGCGAAAAAATACACATCTGGTTTTCGATCGCTAACTTTAATAATGTTTGACGGATTTTAATCAAATTTGATATGAAGGTACATGGTATCAAAACACAGCCTAAGTTTGATTTCCGAGTATGTAGGTCAAGGTCATAGCTCATTAAATTCGGAATCTGGTTTCTGATCGATAACTTTAGTAATGTTCGACGGATTTTAATGAAATTTGATATGAAGGTACATGGTATCAAAACACAGCCTAAGTTCGATTTCGGAGTATGTAGGTCAAAGGTGAAAGGTCATAGCTCATATAATATGCAAAAACACCTAATTATATATGTGAAAATGTGGTTAACTTTCTTGCCTAGTAATATTATACAAATGATGCATGCGCATGAGTTCATTATACGATCTATCCGCACTTGAGTTGAGGCTGTGTGTATCTATCGCACGAAGCCGTTAGGCTGAGTGCGATAGATACACACAGCATCAACGAGGGCGGATAGATCGTATAATGAACGAATGAAAACATGCATCATTTATTTTATACAACGAAACTCCTAGATCCTTGTTATTTGATGTAAAAATAATTAATTCAATTCGTGACAGTTTATGGCTGACAAATAAATCTCAAGTTTTAATAAGTCTCAATTTAGTGCGGACACATAAGTATAGATATAGCAAGCGCACCTCTATCTATACCCATTTAAGTATAGTGCTGCGCAAGAATAGGCCCATGTGTACACGCAGTATTAAGCGCTTTAACCTCTACGCGCACTACTGCGCGGCACTGAAAAATCGTTGGATAGTACTGGAAAATATTGCACGCTTTTTCATGAAAAAGCGTGCAATAGGCTCAATAAATGAATCACACGTGACCGCGCATGACCCATCATTTGATTAGGATCTGGGAGTGAGTTGTATAAAATAGTATAGTCTAATGGAGGTAACTTGTTCTGACGTATATAGGCCATTTATACCCTGCGAGGGGATGCTACGCTTTGCATTGACTTTTCTAGTTATCATTTCTATTGTTATAATTATAAAAATTTGGTCTTATTCACCCAGGGACCCAATCACCAAACTTTTTTTTGCTAGATTTTATTATGCAAAAGGTTCCGAGTCAAAATATGAGATTCAATTACCGAATTAATGACTTAATTTTTAATAGCATAAGTACTTTCTCAATCTCACTATCATTTCTGTCCTTTTTACTATTCCTTTATTCTTCTAAACACCTTTTTTTAATGAATGAATGCATCAACTTTTATAACCATTGACACTTTTTTCCCCCGTCAGGGCCTGGCACTCATTGATAGGTCATGCTCTCCACCTGTCACATGGCACTTCCCTCTCTCAGACCTCCCGGAGAATGAACGAGAAAGGTACATGAATAATTGTTTTTCAGTATCATGATGCAGAAGGTCTTTCGGAAAATACCCTTGGTGGGGGAGGGGGGGGGAAGGGGTGTTTCACAAAGACTAAGACCGACTTTAAGTTGGACTTAAATATGGCAGGCTGTTCATGCCACTAGTTGCTCTCACTATTATGATCTTTAGATAATATTTTTTCCTTCAATAATGAATTATCAAAAAATGTAAATTCTGTAGATTTGTGACCATGATTTGAACGCCCCTTGAGAGACCAATGCCACTAAATGGTGAGAGCAAACAGTGGCATGAACGGCCTGCCATAGTTAAGCCTAACTTAAAGTCGATCTTAGTCTTTGTGAAACACCCCCATTGGACATTGTGTAACCCATAGCGGTTTAATGTCACCTTTTAGTGATGTTTTATTATTGTATTTTGATCGAGAATAGTCTGAATTTCATATTGTACTTAAAGCAGTAAGTGCAGAAATCACTGGAAAATTTAATTAAATTTCTGGGGTAGTACATTGTACTGTTCACGAATAAAAATAATTTAATACAAAATAATGATTGAAGTCTTTAAATTGGCAATGCAGAGTGAAATTTAAAATCACTATTTTGGTGAGCAAAATGACACGTTCTTGTTGAATTTTTTTTGTATGTCCCATAGAAATCATGTTTGGATTAATTAATAGGTTAATTATATTCGCACATTTTAATAAGGCTATTGATATTGCCTTAGGTTGATTTTTCGAAAGTAGTTGCTGTTGTGTTCATTATGAATTAAGGCTGCGACGAGTAGTCGAATACTTGAATACTCGCACTGTTGACAGCTACTCGAATACGATTTCTCGTACTCGAATACTCGGCCGCCATTTTTTTTTTTTTTTTTTTGTGCTATTTTTTCAGTGGTTTTACAACCATCTCTGTGTCTCAACATAATGCGAATAAAAAATACTATTTAAATCTAACCTACCTTCCTGATTTGAAGGGAAGACATTTAACAAAAAGTGTCGATTTATTACGCAGGAGATCTTTTCTGAGCAAGGTAGCTAGGCCTCCAAAGCGCTGACATAATTCCCTTTGGTAACAATGGCTGCGCGAGTCCAAAGGCCGCATTGCGACATAATCCTTTTCTTAGGTAGCAATGGCTGCGCGAGTCCAAAGTCCGCTTTGCAACATAATCCTTTTCTTCGGTGACAATGTCTGCCCTAGTCCAAAGTCCGCATTGCGACATAATCATTTTCTTCGGTAACAATGGCTGCGCGAGTCCAAAGTCCGCATTGCGACATAATCCTTTTCTTCGGTGACATAGATTCTAGATCTAGACTAGATCTAGACTAGATCTATTTGTATTATTTTTATCGGAGCGTCGGCTTCGAAAAAACAGTCGGGACTGTACCGACTCAGGCTTATTTGTGTGAGTAAAATCACCAAAATAAAGGCTAGCTAGGTATTAAGTTTTATTTTTAAATATTAAAAAAAAAAAAAAAAAAACATGGCGTCCGAGTATTCGAGTATTCGCGGGCAAGGCTGGGAGTGTACTCGAGTACCTCATTACACGGTTATGCACAGCCCTAATATGAATAATGATCCAGTATTTGTTCATTCCTTATTGGAAAATTCAGACCAGTGAAAAACCAAGTTATTGTTCTCTTTTGTTTATCTTTCAGGTTTGATGTCTTGTTTAAAACAAAGGAGAGATGGACGCTAGATGAGATTACCTCATACATAGAGTAAGGCACTGTTCGTCTTGAATTATCAACTCTCTCTTTCTTTAGGGAATGTTCTCTTAAAAACAAATTCATGCTCTTGTACATGGAGCTTGTCATTTTTCATTGGAAGACAAGCCAGTATCAGAGCTGTGAATTAGTTAAAATATTCTTTGTAAGCTTTTTGGGGGTCATAATTAACCAGCTATGGGGGCATTTAGAGGAATGGAGTAAAGCGAATAACCAAGGAAAGCAAATTTAATGAACAACGAAAGCAAAGAAGAGACAAGATAAGATTATGGAAGGATTGCCTTATTTGTTTAAAAAAAATATTATTTATACATCAATAATGACATGGAAAGGAAAGATGAAAAGGAAATAATGTCATGAAGAAATAAATGAGATTGGAATATTTTGCGAACAAATGGAAGTTCATTCAGAGATATATATATATATATATATATAAGTTCTAAAGAGATCGGATGGTTTACTTTAGCGGGGTACTCAATTTGATTTCTTCATGGTGTTAAGCCAAAGACACTACAAGAGTTCCCTTTTGACTGTTATCTTTGACAGAGATCTATCGACAGAGAAGTTATCGGTGGGTGCGCTTCTCCAGAGGAACTGTCGGACATCACTCAATGCTGCAGGGATCAGAGTTTATAATACCAAGAGGCCTATCAAGTGACACAATTAGGTGCAACCTGAATGTGTATGATATTAATAATGATATTAATAATGATAAATATTTGTGTATAGAGCACATCACACCGATGAACGTCCATGTGCGCTTCTAGAAGGTTTTGATAATATTATTTGAGCTCAAACTCTGGCAAACATTGTCGGCGCACAGAGTTCATTTCAAGGGATTAATCCTACCAGGTACCCATTTAACATATGGATAGACACAGACAAGGGCCGATTAATAATAATAATAATAATAGTCCGTTCTTGTACAGTGCTCAATGTCTGTCAGCATTTCAAGGAATTAATTCCTACCATACCTCACCTGGGTGGAGTGTGGCAATTGTAGATGAATGTCTTGCCAAAGGACATTAGTGGGACTTGAACCGAGTACCATGAAATCTACTATCCGATGATGTATCCACTAGACCACCTAGACGGCTCCCCCACAAAGTGCCTTGAGTATTTAAAAGTGCCCTGTGTAAAGATATAGGCACCAATAGAGATTCAAACCCTCAACTATGGATTAACATTCATCATCGTCATCATCGTTTTTTTCTTCCCTACTGTGGATTTGGATGTTTCATTCCCTTGATGGCACTTCTCCAACAAGCCTTTTGCAATCTTAGGTGCCAAATACCCTCATTTCTTTCTCTTATGTTTCCTTCCTGTTGTATAAAAAACAGTTTGTTGCGATATCAAATTTATAAACATTGGCTAGCAAAGCCTAGAAAATAAACCCTTTATTTTGTTGATGATGAGAAAGCAATATGTACATGGAGTATAATTGAAAGTGAAAGAGTAGGAAATTGAGAGAGAGTAAGAGAGAGAGAGATAAAGAGAGGGGAGAGAGAGAGATTGAGAAAGATTTCGAGTCCAGTCGATGGACCACTCTACCAAAATGCTCTGAACCTTCTGGAAGGAGAGATATCGTTACAAGGGATGCAAGTAATAAGAGTGAATAATTGAATGTGAAAGAGTGTTGGGAATTGATAGAGACAGAGAAAGAGAGAGAGAAAGACAGAGAGATAGAGAGAGAGAGATCGAGAGTGAGTGAGAGAAAGAAAGAGAGGTAAACAGTATGTAAGGTAATGTAGAAGGGGAGATCAAGAAAGAGCGAGAGGAATGTAAGAAGTGGAAGAGAGAGAGAGGGAAAATTAGCAAGAGAGCATAAGAAGATGGGGGGTGTTTGGTATTACTGTGTGTATTATAAAGTAAAGGATTGCAAAGGACTGGCCTGTCCCTCGAATTGTTAGCAAACCACTGCATATATTATCCATATGCCTTAAGCTAGTATCACTTAGGTAAATTATTTGTTGTCGGACAAAAGTTACAACACGTCTGTATATATTATAATGTACATGTAAACTCTTACACTACATGTATTTGCATTGCATACATACTTGCACATGAGTTGCGTTCGAACGCCTCACTGTTAGTTGAAATCTATTAATACAGTGTTACTCGTTATTTGTTCACAACAATTTAGGCCGACACAGTAGTTACAGTAGTTAAGTGCGAATGGTAATTGGTACTTTTACATCTTCTTTAGATAGCATGATTGAGAACGAAAGCATCGTCTGGTTTTATTTTAGACACTTATCCATGTCATTGTGCCTTTAGATTGCTCGCTACCCTATGGGAGGAATGTGATAGAGGATGTGAGAGAAAGTGCCCCGAGATACGAGTATGAATAATGTGCATGTTTGACTGTGTGTACAGGACAACAGGACACTCAGTGTGCCCTGTCACATGTTTGCAGTATGTCGTGCAGATCGTTTTGGTTGTACAAGTCTGGTACGAATCTTAGGATTAAATCATGCTCACAGATCAGATCATATGATGATGATTAAACTTCAAACACCTCGTTGAAGAAATGCAAGCTATTTGTAGTGAGGAGCGGTGTGGAGATAGCCAAGGATATCTTGGCAGTTTGTAATCTACATGGTATGAGGCAGTCTCAAGTAAAGAACATTATGTCCCCTACTGCTACTGCAACATCTGCAACTACTTCAGCTACAGTTTGATAGCACATTTCTCCTTCAAAATCACAGGCGTACTCATCATCTCCATCCTCTCTTTCAATCAGGTCGGCAACAAGTCCTCTGCACATTTATTCTCTATTTTCTGTTCATTTTTGATTGAATCGCAAGCCTACTACACAGGCAGGGTTCGCAACAATGTTAAGAATTATTTCTTTTTCCTCAGGAATCTCCTCATTTGCTACGATGCACAGATGCCTCTGAAATTCTTCAACTGATGCCTTTGTGAAAGAAAGTTTGTTCCCTGTCTTCACTTCAAGAGAGTACGTCCAGAATCGAACCTGGGATTTCAAGACAGCATTTGCTTTTGTTTTGTTTAGCATTTTCAGTCCTTGGACAATCTCATCGTGTGTTCTTCAGAGCCCATGAGTCAGCCTAGTCAACACACACTCAAAAATCTTCTCCTTCTCGGATCGCTTGTTCTGCTCCTTTTTTTTCAATGAGCTGCCTTGATATTTCCAGTTTTTCATTCAGGGCACTGATCTTTGTTACTCTTTTCTTCCTGTCCCTTTCTCGTTCAAGTCTTGCTTCTCTGGTTGCCTGTTGAATGATCCTTACCTTTTCTTCCTTTATTTTTCCACTCAGGAAGTTCTATCAAACTTTATTTACGGCAAACATCGTCTTGCATGAAATCTTTTTCACAGTTGCAGACTTTGCAGCCGATGCTTTTAGTCCCACCCAGCAAATACGCGTTCCCCTAAAATGTTGTGACTGCTACATGAAGCACCTTGTTCACACAATTCTGGTGATGGTTCACTGTATTTTCCACCAGGGAGATGGTCTGCTAACTGTCTGCTCATGACATCTTTCACTTCATTTACAAGGCTAGCCAGTATGTCGGCTGTCTCCGCATCATTGTTGCATGATTTCACAAGTTGCAGAAACTTCTTGTCTTGCCTCACAGGAGTGTGGAATACCGTAGTTTCCTTTCCGTTCACAGCAGCCATGGCATCAAAATTCTTTAACTCTTCCATGACTTGAGTGAAGACAGGACTCACTTGCCGAATTGATGGATTCTCTCCTTGCCACATCATCCACGGCCCTGTAATGTACTTGTCAATGAGACCCAATGCTCTAAGAATGGGCAAGAGACTAGGACTTTGCTGGAGAGAGTTGATGATGGCATGGTGCAGATTATTCCGAGGGCGAATTATCTTCTGGAAAAATTCCACAATATGCTCTACATAATAGTACACGAGACCACTATTCACAAACATAATATTAAAGCGATTTCCCACCCATCTAGGATACAAGTTCCCACCAGTTGCTAGTCCTCTGCTCTTCAGGAAGTTAGGCAGGTACTTTGGTAATCCGGATGAATTACAGTGGAAGAGCTTGTCTGCAGCCCTCAGCAATGCCCGGGTGTTGCTTTCTTCCTTCTGATGGAATGGAATTCGATCTTTTTTATGTCTCTCACAAACACCAAGTTTTTTCTTGATTCCTTTCACAGATCGCTTTCACAGATCGCTCTACTTGACGGTGAATTGTGTCCAAAGGATGATCTGCACATCTGAACGAGTTTATTTCATGCCCTACTCTTTCTTGTAACTCTTTGTCAATAGCCTTATTTGTAATACAGCGGTCTGTCATGGTGTTTTGTATTGAATGCAAAATATTGCCGTCAACTTTATGTGCCAATTCCTCGATGCACTCCACGAAGTCCCTTGCGCCGTGCCCCCCCCCCCCACAGTTTCTCCAACACCAAGCGTGAAAGGTTTCAGCCCTGCTTTCTACCTGTACTTCGACCAAATATTGTCCTCCTTTTGTTGTACCGTCATACTTTAAGGTGGATTCTTCTCACCTTGAAGTCCATCGCGAAGGTGCTGCTTTGCAATCTACCTCATCTCGGAAGCAAGTCTTTGTTGGGAACTAGTTGACTTCCCCGACAATTCACATTCAGTTAGATTTACATTACATTTTGTTATGACTGTTCCAACGTTGTTCTCGGCAACTCCTAGATCCTGTAGGTACATTGACGTTTCCTTCACAGCGGGGTGAATTTTTCTGCCATCTAGTGTGTTACGCGTTGGAATGTTGGTGATTTCCTCTTGCCTGGAGCTCAATTCATTTTCCAGCCACTGGATCTGGCTTCTCTGCTCTTTTATAGTCTTTATCAAAGAAGACAATGAGCCACTCAATACTTTCACTTGTGTTTTCACATTCTTGGTTTGTCCTTGTTTTTTTCTTCGTAGCCTTTTGGATCCTCTTCACACTTGCTTTTGATTCCTCCTCAATTGTTCTTGTAATACTAAGTGTTTCAATTTTTGTTTCCAGAAGTTCAATTGTACATTTCTCCTCTTCATAGTTTGCACCACATACTTTGGCTTTCCAGACTTATTAAAAGTCTTATAAAGCTTTGACAATTTAGACTTTGTTTGATCAAGTGTTTGCCTCGTGTTGTCCAGTGTGCACTTTAGTTTCTCAAGATCCTTTCCCATTTTCTCAGATTTTTGTTGTTCTTCTTTGAGTCTTGATGAAGATCAGCATTCTTTTTTTCAAGATGTTGAGCAAACTCCTTAAATCTGGAAAGTTCAGTGTTCTCCTTCCGAAGTGATTCATTCATTTCTTGTAGCTTGGCATTTTCTGAACCAAGATCTCAAGCAGCCTTTTCAAACAGATCGAACACACACTTTTTGGCTGGATGGAGGACTTCAAAGTAATCTTGATCTCCTTTCTTTTTCTTTCCTTTATATGTTGGAGGTACAAACACTTTCTTATTGAAAGCAGCCAGGGCTTCAGTGCCTCTTTTACTTCGCGACAATTTTTGTTTTGTTGCATTAATGACCTTGAAACTTGTACGAATTGTTGTTTCAGGAAAGGTAGTTCCACATATCTTTGACATGCAAGCTGATACTTGTCGCTAGGGATACCTTTTGTGTCGCACCACCTCAAGAATGATGTCATTTGTCACCAAATCAGGAATTAAAGTTGATAGCTCCCCAGCTGATATCATGACCTGTGAAACAAGCAATCGCCTTCTCTATAATATTGTTTACTTTCTTATCTCTTCAAAAGTTTCAACTTATATTTATTCATGATAAACATGCTCCTTTTTTTCTTCACAAATATTTCAAATAAATGTGAAATTAATATTGTATTTCTGTGTGTGATCATTCATTATAAAAATGGTTGTATTACACTAATACAGTCATATTCGAATTATCACTCATTTATCAACTTATTAAGCCTTCACAAAATGAATAGAATGCAGAGACAGCTAACAAAAATTATATTGATATTAATTCATTTCATTCATCATAAAAACATTTAAAATATTTTTTATTATTTGAACTAATATTCAATAAAGTACATGCATCTAAAAATAATACATTAAGCCTCAAACAATTTAAGAAATGGAATATATAACGTAAAGACCGCAAAAGAATAATCATTGATTTGTTACTTCATCATCAAATTTTTGTGTGCAGGGTAAATGGGAGGGAAACTCGTAAGATACGTCACAGAGTTGCAAATTTGTGTTCCACCGATGACAAATTCACAAATTTAAACATTTAGAACTTTCCTATTTTCAATCGGTTTTTGCTCGAACTTTCACTAACCCGTTTCTTTCATAAACATGAACTCTATATATCAGGGTGAACTTCCCCTTTAGTAAGTAAGTACAGTTTCATAATCACAAAATGAAGTAAGTCGTTAAAAAAGTGCAGTGCCTTGATTCTCTATGGCCCGAATTCACAAAGGAGGTTAACATTTAACCCATGGTTTAAATCTTCATTTACATAACCCATGGTCTAAACTTAGCGCAAATTAAGCGCGACACAGTCAGAGGTTCAATGTTAGACGCGCTCAAGGCAAGGTACGCTTAATTTGCGCTAAGAATCTGGCCGATTTAATTTTAAAGTGTACCAATCACCTGGAAAAAAAATCCCAAACAAACTTGTGTATACCGGGAATGTACACAATCAACCTAAAGAAACTCTTTACTATGTAGGTAAAGCAGTTAATGATTAGGAAGAAAATAAAGGATAACATAGAACCCCGCATTTAAGCTGGCACGGAACCCAAGTCGGACTCGGGTTCCTTGCGAGCCCTATTCCACACAAGTGCATGCGTACGCGTGCGTAAACGAGTCTACTCAACAAGACGTGTCACTGTTCACTGAGAATGTATTTTATTTGCAATATCTCTTTGGAGAAGTTTGATTTGAAGCTCAAGTTTTGAATACAGTATATAGCCACATGGAACCCCTTACACCCAGAGGAAAACATGATTTGATGCTTGGTACACTTTAACGATTCACCAACGTATGCCATCTTCGGCTTGCACAAGATAGGGATGGGAGAAATTGTGATCGGGATATAAAATAAGACCGGTCAGATTTTAGACGACAAAACTACGATACTTTTTTCAATAAAACGTTCCTTTGGGTGGATGATATTAATGGAGATATCTATATGTTGGTTATTATCACACCATATAACATTAAACTATAATCTGTCCTACCCATATCTTTAATTACAGGCATCCATAGACGACGAAAAGGTTATAATATGTTAGACCCAATTAGCAACAAATGAGGCAAGCAATATGCAATAACACACAGACACACACGCGCATACACGCGCGCGCACGCACACACACACAAAAACTGTTTGCTTTTTTACGAATACCAATCTGCTTAAAATTCTTGACATACTGAAATATGAAACAATTGGTTATCCCTATCTCCCCCTCTTCCCCCTTCACACACACGCACACACACACGCACACACGCACACATACGTGTAATCGCCTTCATTCGAGGACTATAAACTTAAACCATCTAACCGTGGACGCCCCTAAAACCTTTTTAAATATGGATATATTTTAGGGATTTTTAAATTATTAATGATGAAAATGAAAAATATCACTTTGAATACCCGTAACTAATTCAATTTTATTTTTATTTTAAGCGTTGAACTGTGGACGTTAGTCACGTGATATTCATTACCATGGGGACCGTCCACGTTTGGCGTTTTCTTCATGTTGAATCACGTGATCATACTTAACCCTGCACTGGAGCCAGGAGAGTCGACCTTTTGCATTCTCTTTCGTTAGATCACTTGACTATTTAGAATTATGCAACAGCAACGAAATGATCAAATGAATAAATGAATAAATAGATAAATAAATGAACGAATTCCCTGGCGCTCAAAATAATCAGAGGCGGTAGAGCGAGTTTGAAAGGGGGGCTCAACGCCTTCCCAAATCACTCTTTTATCAGCTACTTAAATGCACGCAATGTTATGCAAGGTCAAAATGTGCATTTTGACACCGAGGCTTCCGCATGTTTTAAACACTGATGCCCGAGGCTTCGACATATATTTAACATTATATTGCATTACTATTAACAATTCATCATTAAGCAAAATTCGAACTCTTAAAGAACAAAGGTTGCTGCCTTACATTGTGCTATATCATGTCAAACATCTATTACTTCTTCCATTACTACTGCCACTACTACCACCACCACTACTGCTGCTACTAGGCCTACTACTACTTTTGCTACTACCACCACCACTACTACTACTACTACTACTTCTACTTCTACTATTACTACTGCTACTACTACTACGACTACCACCACTACTATAGGCCTACTACTACTACTACTTCCACAACCATTAAGATTTGATTTGCGGTGAGCGCTTGAGAAAAAAAGACGAATAGTTTGATTTTAGAATGTGTAATGTGGGACCGTTAAAAAGAATATAAAAGCAATGCAATTAGATTTCATTTATTTATCTACTGGAAGAAAAAGTGGTATCAGAAGAGAAAGGGGCACTATATTAGGAAAAAGAGTTCCTACTGATAGAAAAGTTACGCCTTTTTAAGTGGATTCGAAGTGGTCACTTTTAAAGAGAAACTGACTTTATTTTAGAAGAAAATTAGAAAAGTGGATGATTTTGGAATTTGTAAGAGGAGTTTATTTATGAAAGAGAAAGGGCATCATTTTTGAAAGAGGGACACTCTTTGAAGAGAAAATGGGCGCTTGTAGAAAGGAAAGGGCCACTACTGGAAGATAAATGGGGAGATTTTGAAAGGTGATAAGGGGCTAAGTTGAAAGTGTTGGAATAGAAAGAGCCCTATAACTGAAAAAGAACAGGCTACTCTTGCAGAGAAATCACGCCTTTTGGAAGTGCAAGGGCAACATTAGAAGAGAAATGGGGCATTATGTTTACTGAAAGTCAGTGGACTTTTAGAAGACAATAGCCGTTGGTACGGTCAAATCACCCACAGTTCAAAGTAAGAGGGACTTCTTTTCCTTGAAATTGACAATATCATTTAAACAATAATGAACGTCTCTAAAAAGCAAAAATAAATAAGAACAAACAGTTAAGAGGTTGATTTTGCACCCAAAAGGAGTATAATAATTTTTTAAAGAGAATCAGTTTTTGACCGGACTAACACAATGCACTGCCTTTACCATGTTTATTAAAGATACTATGTCCCTTTTGCAGCCAACATCAAATTCTGTAGAACTTTGCAGGAATTATGAATATGTCATGTATGTCCTATCTGTGAAATTTAAACGTTAGCAGTGTCCTAATATTCAAATTATGCAAGGAAACCCGTTTACTTGCTAGACTTCACTGTCAGACACTATTGAGTGACTGACTGGCTTTTTCATCTTTGGTAATAACATACATAAAATGAGCTGTAAAGGGTACATGAGCATTTGTCTACATCAATAACCCACTTCTTGTAATGGCCAAAATTAAACTGATTGAATCTTTGCGCAGCATAAAACGTACGACCATTCGGTACAATGGTCTGAAAAATCAGACTATTACTTACTGGCTCTATAGCTCCTAAGTCGATTCGACAACTAATAGTCGTTATTTTCCCACTTAAAGACATTTTCAAGCCCCCCTTTTTTTAGGGAAGTTCTAAATTAGTATTGTCTTTCAAATGCCGTTGGAATTTAACCTTTTCATTTTTTTGGCCTGCAAATGGGACATAGTACCTTTAAAGCAATAGAATTTAATCAATAAAGTTACAGTACAGTGCACTCTCTAATATCCAGCGAAATGACAATATTTTTTTTCATTCAAAATCACTTAATTTTCTGGTTCAAAATTCAAAATATTTTACTATTTTGTTGTTTTGGTGGTATTCTGAAATTGTTGCAACAAAGTAACTTTGCTGGTCCCGCAGAGTTCGTTATAACCAAAAGTACAATGTATGCTTCCTAATTTAATATTTACATGATTTAGGGTCCGTACTTGAAAAAAAACATGGAACAAAGATACATCCTCAACATGTTGTGTTTATTATACTGAAAACGAAGAAAATATGACAAGACAATGAATATTTCACACCATGTCGTGACCTATTATCATTACCCAAAGGTATCATCAAAGAACCATTATAAGTCGTGTGCACACCAAGTTTGCAATGAGATATGTTACCTAACGTCACTTGAAATATTAGAAGTGAACTTATAATACTCGTTATTGATCGAATAGCATCTTAAATATAAACTGTCATCTGCTGATTAAAGCCTTCCTCAAGAGGATCGTATTGTTTAAAATGTAAAATGTCTTTTTTACACCAATATTTCAAAATGAAATATTTCTGAGATGTGAAAGAAAGAAAAATTGCTTTTGAAAAGACTCTGACTTACAGTAATTACCCTACATTCTGTATACATTTTAAGCTTTCCATGATCAATCATTTACAGCAACCTACGCTTACCTTCATCTACTTTGTAAGAAAATGTAGAATCATACAAAAATGATTAGATGGAACACATAAAACTTTTAAATCAATGTACCTGTAATAACTTAATCAAATCAATTATGAATGCATGTAGCCATACTTCTGGCCTGAACCTACATATATTTAGCAATATTTAGCAATAAACCAAACTCATAAACAAAGATATGTCTATGACATTTTGTTTGCTAAGAAAATATGCAGAATCTCTAACAATTCTTCTGAAATGTGAGGAGCACAATCAAATTCTTTGAATGTAGCCATACCTTTATGTCTGAATATAACACAATGAAATTAATCATGAATGCATGTACCCATACTTTTGGCCTGAATCTCTATGTATTTAACAACATTTAGCAATAAACCAAACTCCAAAACAATAGGTATTTCCATAAAGGGTCTCCTTTGACCTTTCCTCATCTTAGTAAGAAAATGCTGAATCATAAATAAATGGAAAACTTAAAATGTTAAATCACTATCCATGAACCCATACTTTTGGCCTGAACCTACATGTACATTGTACTGAGCAATATTTAGCAATAAATCAAACTTATAAACAGAGATATATATCTATGACGGATCTTCTATGACTTTTTGTTTGTTTTCTAAGAAAATATGCAGAATCACTTACAATTCTTCTGAATTTTGAGGAACATAAACAAATTCTTTGAATGTAGCCATACCTTTATGTCTGAATATAACACAATGAAATTAATCATGAATGCATGTACCCATACTTTTGGCCTGAATCTCTATGTATTTAACAACATTTAGCAATAAACCAAACTCCAAAACAATAGGTATTTCCATAAAGGGTCTCCTTTGACCTTTCCTCATCTTAGTAAGAAAATGCTGAATCATAAATAAATGGAAAACTTAAAATGTTAAATCACTATCCATGAACCCATACTTTTGGCCTGAACCTACATGTACATTGTACTGAGCAATATTTAGCAATAAATCAAACTTATAAACAGAGATATATATCTATGACGGATCTTCTATGACTTTTTGTTTGTTTTCTAAGAAAATATGCAGAATCACTTACAATTCTTCTGAATTTTGAGGAACATAAACAAATTCTTTGAATGTAGCCATACCTTTATGTCTGAATATAACACAATGAAATTAATCATGAATGCATGTACCCATACTTTTGGCCTGAATCTCTATGTATTTAACAACATTTAGCAATAAACCAAACTCCAAAACAATAGGTATTTCCATAAAGGGTCTCCTTTGACCTTTCCTCATCTTAGTAAGAAAATGCTGAATCATAAATAAATGGAAAACTTAAAATGTTAAATCACTATCCATGAACCCATACTTTTGGCCTGAACCTACATGTACATTGTACTGAGCAATATTTAGCAATAAATCAAACTTATAAACAGAGATATATATCTATGACGGATCTTCTATGACTTTTTGTTTGTTTTCTAAGAAAATATGCAGAATCACTTACAATTCTTCTGAATTTTGAGGAACATAAACAAATTCTTTGAATGTAGCCATACCTTTATGTCTGAATATAACACAATGAAATTAATCATGAATGCATGTACCCATACTTTTGGCCTGAATCTCTATGTATTTAACAACATTTAGCAATAAACCAAACTCCAAAACAATAGGTATTTCCATAAAGGGTCTCCTTTGACCTTTCCTCATCTTAGTAAGAAAATGCTGAATCATAAATAAATGGAAAACTTAAAATGTTAAATCACTATCCATGAACCCATACTTTTGGCCTGAACCTACATGTACATTGTACTGAGCAATATTTAGCAATAAATCAAACTTATAAACAGAGATATATATCTATGACGGATCTTCTATGACTTTTTGTTTGTTTTCTAAGAAAATATGCAGAATCACTTACAATTCTTCTGAATTTTGAGGAACATAAACAAATTCTTTGAATGTAGCCATACCTTTATGTCTGAATATAACACAATGAAATTAATCATGAATGCATGTACCCATACTTTTGGCCTGAATCTCTATGTATTTAACAACATTTAGCAATAAACCAAACTCCAAAACAATAGGTATTTCCATAAAGGGTCTCCTTTGACCTTTCCTCATCTTAGTAAGAAAATGCTGAATCATAAATAAATGGAAAACTTAAAATGTTAAATCACTATCCATGAACCCATACTTTTGGCCTGAACCTACATGTACATTGTACTGAGCAATATTTAGCAATAAATCAAACTTATAAACAGAGATATACATCTATGACGGATCTTCTATGACTTTTTGTTTGTTTTCTAAGAAAATATGCAGAATCACTTACAATTCTTCTGAATTTTGAGGAACATAAACAAATTCTTTGAATGTAGCCATACCTTTATGTCTGAATATAACACAATGAAATTAATCATGAATGCATGTACCCATACTTTTGGCCTGAATCTCTATGTATTTAACAACATTTAGCAATAAACCAAACTCCAAAACAATAGGTATTTCCATAAAGGGTCTCCTTTGACCTTTCCTCATCTTAGTAAGAAAATGCTGAATCATAAATAAATGGAAAACTTAAAATGTTAAATCACTATCCATGAACCCATACTTTTGGCCTGAACCTACATGTACATTGTACTGAGCAATATTTAGCAATAAATCAAACTTATAAACAGAGATATATATCTATGACGGATCTTCTATGACTTTTTGTTTGTTTTCTAAGAAAATATGCAGAATCACTTACAATTCTTCTGAATTTTGAGGAACATAAACAAATTCTTTGAATGTAGCCATACCTTTATGTCTGAATATAACACAATGAAATTAATCATGAATGCATGTACCCATACTTTTGGCCTGAATCTCTATGTATTTAACAACATTTAGCAATAAACCAAACTCCAAAACAATAGGTATTTCCATAAAGGGTCTCCTTTGACCTTTCCTCATCTTAGTAAGAAAATGCTGAATCATAAATAAATGGAAAACTTAAAATGTTAAATCACTATCCATGACCCATACTTTTGGCCTGAACCTACATGTACATTGTACTGAGCAATATTTAGCAATAAATCAAACTTATAAACAGAGATATACATCTATGACGGATCTTCTATGACTTTTTGTTTGTTTTCTAAGAAAATATGCAGAATCACTTACAATTCTTCTGAATTTTGAGGAACATAAACAAATTCTTTGAATGTAGCCATACCTTTATGTCTGAATATAACACAATGAAATTAATCATGAATGCATGTACCCATACTTTTGGCCTGAATCTCTATGTATTTAACAACATTTAGCAATAAACCAAACTCCAAAACAATAGGTATTTCCATAAAGGGTCTCCTTTGACCTTTCCTCATCTTAGTAAGAAAATGCTGAATCATAAATAAATGGAAAACTTAAAATGTTAAATCACTATCCATGTACCCATACTTTTGGCCTGAACCTACATGTACATTGTACTGAGCAATATTTAGCAATAAATCAAACTTATAAACAGAGATATACATCTATGACGGATCTTCTATGACTTTTTGTTTGTTTTCTAAGAAAATATGCAGAATCACTTACAATTCTTCTGAATTTTGAGGAACATAAACAAATTCTTTGAATGTAGCCATACCTTTATGTCTGAATATAACACAATGAAATTAATCATGAATGCATGTACCCATACTTTTGGCCTGAATCTCCATGTATTTAACAACATTTAGCAATAAACCAAACTCCAAAACAATAGGTATTTCCATAAAGGGTCTCCTTTGACCTTTCCTTTCCTTAGTAAGAAAATGCAGAATCATAAATAAATGGAAAACTTAAAATGTTAAATCACTATCCCTGTAATGATGCAGTCAAATCAATTCTGAATGCATGTAGCCATACTTTTGGCCTGAACCTGTTTAGCAATGTTTAGCAAGAAACAAACTCATAAACAGAGATAGGTCTATTTGTAGATGTCCTCTCTGACCTTTTGTTTGCAGCAGAATCATTAACACTTCTTCTGAAGTGGCAGGAACACATTCAAATCCTTTAAATGCAACTATCTTTTTTTATGTCTGAATATAACACAATAAAATTAATTATGAATGCATGAAACCATACTTTTGACCTGAAGCTATCTATCAAGATGTCCATGAAAGGTCTTCTTTGACCTTTCATCTGCCCTGTATGAAAATTCCAAATTATAACACTTTCTGTAGATTATGCAAATACTCAAGAAATTGATAAATCATATAAAGGAATATATATGTTACGCTATCTAACTCATCTAAACTTGGGTGTTGCTATTGCTCCTACATTGCATCTAATTAAATCTCAGATTTAAAGAAAATCCAGTGGATCTTGTTTCTTTTGACAATTACGAATGAAACCCTTAATTTTGGTCCAGGACCTCTCTCAGAGCGTAGCAGGATTCAAGCACTGCTTCAATCTCTTGTTTTTTAGGAAGGGTAAGCTTGAGGAAATGTTCACGGAATTTCGAAACTACAGCTTGTTTTTCTTCCCTGCTCCAAGCTTTTTTTATGCATATTCTTTTCTTCTTCTGCATCCTGCTCTTCTTGGTCTTCTTCTTGTTCATCTTGCAGACATCTAAATCACAAAAAGAAAGAAAGAAAAAAAAAGAACTAGATGAATTCTCGAATGCACACAGTCAAAATTCATGCGTTCACCACTGCCACATCTCAAAAACCTTGATAATCTAAGATTTCACATCACTGTCACTTTCATAATTATATGCTTACATGTGCAAAATCTAATCAAATCATCATCCCTCTCATATGCACACATAAGCTACAAGTAAGTTTCAAGTTAATCAGTCAACTGGTTGTTAAATCATTGTTTTCACCTTCATGACCTCTGACCTTTTATCCCCAAATCTAATCAGATCATTATCACTACCAGTACCATATACATTATGAGCTAAGTATGAAGTTGATATGTCATTTGCTTTTAAGTTATCGTGAAAACAAGCCATTTTCACATTACATACAATGCCCTCTAAGACCTTTCACCTTGGAACTTATGACTTAAACATCTAATCAGATCACTGTCATTCCCAGCTTACATGACCAAGGTTTGATGTTGATCTGTCATTTTTTTTAAAGTTACTGTGAGAAGGAATCATCTTTACATATTCAATGACCTCTACAACCTTTCACTTTTGACTTTATGACCCCAAAATACACTCAGATCATTGTCCCTTCCATTTGCATACATGAGCCAAGTTTGACGTTGATCCATCAAAAGGTTCTTAATTGAGAGACAGGAAAATGGGACAGACGAATGGGCACTGGCATTTACAATGTATGGTTTCTATTAAGTTCATACTGGGTGATTTCACGTTCGGTGTTTATGCTGGTGTTAGTGTTAACAGACGAATAATCTGCTAAAATTGAACCCTAATACCGCCTCTCAGATTTAAGGAGCCGATACCGATATCCCAACACCGCGGATCGATAGCTAAACACTGCGCAGCTGGAGAAAATGGCGTCGTTACCATCTCCGCGAAGAAACATTACCAACATAAAACAGAGGACTGTCCAGAGTTAGATAATCAATGTTATATCCAGTTCAAATGTCACTGTGATACACACACAATACAAACATACAACAGAGGACAGTCCACAGTTTGATAGTTAATGTTACATTCAAGTTCCCATATCAATCTGACACACTTTGAAAAACATACAATAGAGGACGGTCCACTGTTGGATTGTTAATGTTACAAGCAGTTCCAACACCAATCTGACACACGTTAAAAACATACAACAGAGGACGGTCCACTGTTGGATTGTTAATGTTACAAGCAGTTCCAACACCAATCTGACACACATTACCAACATACAACAGAGGACAGTCCACAGTTTGATAGTTAATGTTACATTCAAGTTCCCATATCAATCTGACACACTTTAAAAACATACAACAGAGGACGGTCCACTGTTGGATTGTTAATGTTACAAGCAGTTCCAAACACCAATCTGACACACATTACAAACATACAACAGAGGACAGTCCATAGTTAGATAGTTAATGTCACATCCAAGTTCCAACATCAATCTGACACACATTACAAACATACAACAGAGGACAGTCCACAGTTTGATTGTTAATGTTACATTCAAGTTCCCATATCAATCTGACACACTTAAAAAACATACAACAGAGGACGGTCCACTGTTGGATTGTTAATGTTACAAGCAGTTCCAAACACCAATCTGACACACATTACAAACATACAACAGAGGACGGTCCACTGTTGGATTGTTAATGTTACAAGCAGTTCCAACACCAATCTGACACACATTACAAACATACAACAGAGGACGGTCCACTGTTGGATTGTTAATGTTACAAACAGTTCCAACACCAATCTGACACACTTTAAAAACATACAACAGAGGACGGTCCACTGTTGGATTGTTAATGTTACAAGCAGTTCCAACACCAATCTGACACACATTACAAACATACAACAGAGGAAGGTCCACAGTTGGATTGTTAATGTTACAAACAGCTCCAACACCAATCTGACACACATTACAAACATACAACAGAGGACAGTCCACAGTTTGATTGTTAATGTTACATTCAAGTTCCCATATCAATCTGACACACATTACAAACATACAACAGAGGACAGTCCACAGTTTGATTGTTAATGTTACATTCAAGTTCCCATATCAATCTGACACACATTACAAACATACAACAGAGGACAGTCCACAGTTTGATTGTTAATGTTACATTCAAGTTCCATATCTATGTGACACACTTTGAAAAACATACAACAGAGGACGGTCCACTGTTGGATTGTTAATGTTACAAGCAGCTCCAACACCAATCTGACACACTTTAAAAACATACAACAGAGGACGGTCCACAGTTGGATTGTTAATGTTACAAACAGTTCCAACACCAATCTGACACACATTACAAACATACAACAGAGGACAGTCCACAGTTTGATAGTTAATGTTACATTCAAGTTCCCATATCAATCTGACACACTTTGAAAAACATACAACAGAGGACGGTCCACTGTTGGATTGTTAATGTTACAAGCAGTTCCAACACCAATCTGACACACATTACAAACATACAACAGAGGACAGTCCACAGTTTGATAGTTAATGTTACATTCAAGTTCCCATATCAATCTGACACACTTTGAAAAACATACAACAGAGGACGGTCCACTGTTGGATTGTTAATGTTACAAGCAGTTCCAACACCAATCTGACACACTTTAAAAACATACAACAGAGGACGGTCCACTGTTGGATTGTTAATGTTACAAGCAGTTCCAACACCAATCTGACACACATTACAAACATACAACAGAGGACGGTCCATTATTCACTGTTTGGTATGTGATTCTGTATTATTCATGAGATGGAATGACAGCAACATGAATGAGATAAATAGTTATAAACATTAAAGACAAAACATCAATAAGTAAACACGATAATGAATATATGATGACAGAATCATTGATGAATCAGGTTCTGAACATGTTTCTACATGTATATATGAAAAACTCACCAATCTCCTGACTAATGAAACAGGTTTCAAATCCATCCGGATCAGGTCCACCGAGGTGTTTTGCATAATTAATGTCTGGAAATCGCAAAGAAGAGAACACATACAATATGATTAATTCATTTTCCAATTATATCACAGCGAGACAAAAAAAAAAAAAACAGTGCAAAAGTAACTTATCAGTTGGTGGAAATTTTTATAATTTACTCCACTGGGCCGATGGACAAAATTAATGAGACAGGAAGTAGTCTAGACCATGTACATAAAAAAAAAATGCAAAACTGGCATTCCAGGTGGTCTTAATATGCCAAAATTTGGGGATTCAGAGTTGAAAATGGAATTTTAACTAATTATTTTCCTATAACGTATGATTTTCTACTATTTTGGGTGTATCGGTGGGCGTTTTCCCTTGCTACATGTAACTTTTAAATATTTATCGTCTTCTTCTTCTTCTTCGCTATACAACTAAGAGGTCACTCTAAGAAATTATTCCATAGACGTTCCAGAACTAAGCTAGCTGGCCACTTCTATGCTAGTATTACTATTAGTAATAGAGTGGTGGAATCCTGGAATGCTTTACCAAAAAAAACCATTAGTATCTGCACCTACAGTGGCTAACCTGAATTAGATCTAACTGTTAGATCTATTTGAGAGCCCTTCCCTTAGGCTTGCAACGAACACTCACGTATCACGTATCACGTTCACGTTCACGTATTGCGCCCTTTCGTGAAACAGGTCACCCAAATCTACGAAGTGTTGGGTTACGTGACCCAACAAATAGTTAATTTGCTATATGCAATCTCGAAAGCTCACGTAAATTGACGCTGGCGTTTCAAAAAATAATGCAAATTGTCATTGAGAAGAGACTAATAGTAAAAAAGCTGCTTCAGGTCAGAATATGTTGTGTAACCATAAACGTACAACAATGGTGTAACTCTGTGGTTTACTCAGGCGCGGATCCAGACCCTCCCCGGAAAAAAAGGAAAACAGAAAAAGAGAGAGAGAGAGATTGAAAAGAAGGGAAAGAGGAGAGAAAGGGAAATGGAAGAAGAGAAAGAAAAGGGGGAAAAAAGGAGATCGGGGAGGGCCTTGCCTCCCAGTTGTTACCACCCCACATCAAAAAATAAGAGAGAATGGAGGAAAGTGAAAGAAAAAGGAAAAAGAGGAAGAAGAGACAAAAATAAGGGGGATATCAGTTACAAGTTTCCCGCCAACAAGTTGTAGTTCGGTGGGGGAGGCTCTTGCCCCGCCCCAAAAATGGGGAAAGGAAAGAAAAGGGTGAAAAGAGGGGGAGAACAGTTGCGATTTATCCCGCTAACAACCTGTGGACTGGGGGGCCGAAAGGGCCTTGCCTCCCCCTTGCAAACCTGAAACAGAGAGAAGGAAGGGAAAGGAAAGGGGAAAAAAGAGAGAAAGGAAAGGAAAAGAGGAGAGAAAGGAAAAGAGGAGATAAAGGGAAGGAAAAAAGAGGAAGAAGAGAAAAAAATAAGTTCGGTGGGGGGGGCTCTTGGCCCCACCCCAAAAAATGGAGGAAGGAAAAGAAAAGGGTGAAAAGAGGGGGGGAACAGTTGCGATTAATCCCGCCAACAACCTGTGGATCGGGGCGAAAGGAAAGGAAAGGAAAGGAAAAAAAGAGAGAAAGGAAAGGAAAAGAGGAGATAAAGGGAAGGAAAAAGAGGAAGAAGAGAAAAAAATAAGGGGGATATCAGTTACAAGTTTCCCGCCAACAAGTTGTAGTTTGGTGGAGGGAGGGGGCTCTTGCCCCCGCCACCAAAAATGGGGAAGGAAAAGAAAAGGGTGATAAGAGGGGGAGAACAGTTGCGGTTAATCCCGCTAACAACCTGTGGACTGGGGGCGAAAGCAGAGGCAGATCCAGGGGTGAAGGAAAGAAAAAAAGGAAAAAGAAAGAAGAAGATAAGGGGGAAAAGAAGGAAAAAAAAGAAAGAAAAAAAAGGGAAAAAAGAGAGAGAGAGAAAAGAAGGGAAAGAGGAGAGAGGGAAAAGAAAAGGGAGAAGGAGATTGGGGGCCTCGCCTCCTAGGCTGTTGCCTCCCCCCATCAAAAAAATAAGAGAGAAGGAAGGAAATGGAAAGAAAAAAGGAAAAGAGGAGATAAAGGGAAGGAAATTGGGGAAGAAGAAAAGAAAAGAAGGGGGTATTAGTTGCAATTTTCCCGCCAACAAGTTGTGGATCGGGGTGGGGTGGGGCAAAAGGCCCTTGCCTCCTCCCGCCCTGCTAAAAAAAGTCGTCGAAATGACTTATGTGTTACCTTCTTTAAAAAAACTCTTTCATGCACAGACCAGTTCAAACAATTTATACCCCAAAGAGCACACAATAGAACTTTGCGAAGAACTAACAAGATCCCTGAACCCAGGTATAACAAAAGTTTTTAATGATTGTATTTAATATACTCTGAAACAAATTACAATTTCATATTCCTTAGTATAAAATTAATTCATAAATTTGAGGTCTGATTTTTTTACCAAGTTAGTCAATGTATTTTTTATGACATGAAGAATGCGATGCATATCTATATTTATATTTTAATATCTGTAATGTTCACCTTATAATATTCATATTTGTCTTGCAATGTATCTTTGTATTTTATCAACATGTACATAATTGTTTTCCTCTCTGTCCATCTGTCCCCTTTCTCCCCTCTCTCTCTTTCTCTTTCTCTCTCTCTCTTTCTCTCTTTCTTTCTCTCTCTCCTGCTTTCCCATCTCTCTTTCTTTTTAACTCAAATTTTTAAATTGAAATATTGTATAAGATTAATGGTATATAGTATATACACGCTCTTCATAATTATGTAGATTGTAGTGTGACATCTTGAAATGTATACTTGCTTTTTTCCAGCAATTTACTCATGTGCAATTCAGTTACTTTTTACTATGATATCACTTAAAATGTATAATTATCTTCACCATCAATGTTTTATTCATGCACAATTCAGTTACTTGTAACTGCGATACATGGAAATGAATCAATAAATACCATTTATCTATCTATCTATCTAAGAGAGAAGGTAGAAAAATGAAAAAAGAGAGCTAAAAGGGACCGAAAAATAGGAAGAGAAAAAAGCGTGAAAAGAAGGGAAATAGATCGTGCCTGGCTGAAGTTAGCCGTATGTAGGGTACTCTCCACGCGCGAGTCACGGGTAGCTAGCCGCGTAGGCTGCCGGCGCCAAAGTATGGGCACACTTATGAACTAGCGCCCTAAAAAGTTACAGGCTTACTGCAGAACATGTAACGTTAGGCCTAACTAACTTAGTAAGTGGCTATTGAGTAGCTCTGACAGTTAACTTAGGCCTATTCTACACCAAAATACGATGGAAGTTATTTTACATACCAGGTTCTGATGAAGCGACGGCGTTACCGCGTCGACGTCGACGAGGAGGTCGTTCAGCCATCGTCGGCTTGATCGAGGACGTTGCATGCAGGCTAGGCAGCTAGCTATAGCATGCAGGACATGCTGCGCTGATGATGAATCGCGCACGCGCACGTACCGTATACAGGCCATAGATATACTACGTGCAGTGTGTAATGGGCTGTTCGAACGCTGACACTAGATGGCGACATTCACTTCGATGCACACACTCGTTCCATTTCGTACAGTTTCGCACACTGCAAACGCACTCTGAAAATGAAATTCACGTACAACTGCGGACGATCGCTCGTTGGCTCTCATAATTATAGAGCGCCCTCTCTGGCATGAGAGAAAGCATAATTAACTCTTATTTTGAAACGAGGACCGTCCCCCATAGAAGGTAGGTCCGAGGTTAGAAGGTTATATTTTGTCAGTGCGTCCTCGGTTAAACCCTTTTACAAACGCACACACACGCACACACCTACACACAAACACCCCACACACGCACACCATATAAATATATAATGTAAACACTACATCTTCTGTAACCAAGTTAGAAATCTGTGTTAACCATTTATCTTTAAAGTTTTTAAATGACTGAAATTATCTTCCATGGTCAATGTCTCAGTTTTCTCCTCTTCCTCTATACCACTTCTACTTCAATCTCCAACTCCTTCTTTATCCTGCCCTTCTCCTTCCTTCTCATTCATTTTCTCTTTCTTCTCCTTCTACTTTTACTTCCAATAATTTCCCTTTTTATAGTCTGGATAAACCAGTATAACCTATTACTTAGAATAGCTATTGCCTAGAGTATATTTTTCACATGTGCAATTTGTAATATTAGTATTTGTTTTCTAAATTATTTCGCCTCTCTCATTTGTAGTTTGTATAATGTGTAATGGTTGGATATTAATACCTTATAATACTGTTAATATTCGCACTACCCTCCATCTCCTCTTCCTATCCCCACTTGATTCTTCTTCTTCCTCTTCCTCTTCTTTCTCCTCTTCTACTTTTCCTCTTCTTCTACTTCATTTTCCTCTTAATCTTACCAGCTTACCATCCTCCTTTCTTTTCTTTCTTTACTCTACACGATCATCACGTTCTTCTTCACTTTTCTTTATCTCCTTTATATATAAAATGATTTAGGGAGATCAAATAAGAATTTTAAAGTTAAATATTTTTTTATACAATTTACTAATTAACGTTCAGTCCATTCATTTTGATGTCATTTGCTACGAATGTTTTTATATATTGTATTTTACATTTGATGTTGATTGATGTTTTGTTATTCTTTTATTCTCAATAAAACCATTATCAATTCAATTCAATTAAAAATATGTAAATAATGTGATGGAGAATCTACTTCTACTATTCGCCTTTCTTGCGAAGTAGATAACAGTGAGGAAATTATGATACAAGCAATGGATGACGCAGGCTATCTCTGATTTAAGCTTTCGTCCTCATCTGACTTCGTCAGAAATTCCGTCTGCAATAGAGAGAAGATTCATCATTTAGAACGCATATACCAGTAGGCCTAAGTCCATTGGTAGTCTATGTCATGCCTTCTAAATAATTGCATCTTCTTTCTATTGTTTCAGATTAAATTTCTGAAGAAGTCTGATGAGGAAGAAAGTTTCAAACAGTGATAGCTTGCGTCATCCTTTGATAATACCCTAATTTCTCACTCAACGTCTAAGCTTAATAGCTATATATCTAAATAATCTTCTTTATCTTTCCCAGGCTATATATTCTCCGTTACACCTTTATCTCCACCATGTCCACCATAATTATTTTCCATCTTTAAATCCAAACCAGATCCTTTTCTTTTTTTGAATTCTTTATTTCGAAATTTACGCTTACGATTACCAAAAGATCCAAAGAATACCACAATGTCATCGGAACATGTCATATATCTTCTTTCAATTCTATATAGTGTAAGGTAAAATAAAGAATTCTTTAGATAAGTTTAAATGATCAGAGAAACACGAAGTTCGGATTTTTTGTATTTTAATACCACTTTAAGAACTTTATCCATGCAGTCAATTATATTCAATCATCAGCTTATTGTTGCGATCGCGGAATATATATCACCAGTGTGCTGTTAATTACTGATAAAAGAATATGCAAACATCAATATAAAAAATGAAACATTTTCATATAATAAAATAAGTACGAATTCATGATAATTCTTATGTCTTCATTTGCATAAAAAAACACGGTATACCTTTATGTGCATAGAAAATCCACCCAGCATTAAACATAGAATTTGTCATTAGAAAAAGAAAGAGAAAGGGACTTTTTTTATTAGGATTAATCAATCCACTCTCACACTGAAAGGAATTGAACCCACTCTTAAAATAGCCACTATTTTCGAGTGGATCTGGGCCCTGATTCATACAATTTGTTATCAATGACAAGTTACAGTAACTGTTATAAGCTACTGGCATCTGACTGGCTGAGAGCTAATTTGTTATATAATTTTAGCATTTTTCATTGATGAGAAGTTTCATGAAATAGGGTCCTGGATCAGTTTCTACTCCACAGGATCCCCAATATGACGCCTGAAAAGGAATTTCCCGTCCGCTGCATTACGAAAATAATATTAATAATAATGATAATAGTAATAATAGCGATGATGATGATAATTATGATAATAACAATTATAATAGTAGTAATAATAACAATAAAAATAATTATAACATTCTGAGTTTATATTCGAGGGATTCGATCCCTCAAACCTTGGACTGAGAGTCAAGTAAATAAAGCACTATACACCACGACACCTTTATTTGACCTATTCTCCTAACCACCAGAATCTGAGCTAAACGATAAAGTAAGCAGATCCTATGTAGATCTCCCGGATGTTGTAAGTCTGGATCCTTGTGGTCGACCCGTCAAGCGTGAAGGTGCATTGGGATCCTCCCTTGACCCGGAAGCAGACACTAAACATGGCAAATTCAAACTCGGGACTGGAACCGATTATCATAGAACCAAATTTCTTTAAGACATTCTTCCAGGTGAATTGAAGTCCCATCTGGTTAGGCTGCATGAAAAAAAACAATTTTTTTATTAATATTAATACAATTATTAATACAACAAACAAGATAAACAAACCGAGAACAATAACAACAACAACAATGAAAATGAAAGACAGAAAGCAGACCTTTCATTCCAAGATGTTTGGATTAGAGCATAAAGAGAATTATTACCAAGTGTCAATTTGCAGCGGGACACAAATCGTTCCATCTTTGTTTTATCGAAGAAATTGTGGTTTGATGGAGACAGACTAAATAAACATAAGACTGGCCTTTATAGAAGGAAATTCTAATATTATCATTATTATTATTAATTAATCAATATTGTAGTTATTTTTGGACACCGAGGAAGAACAGAAGAACTTTGTCGGTGGATCTGGAACGGGTATCCCACGATCTTCTTTTTTTTCTTTCTAGAAAAGTCCATGTAAAATATTTCAGTGGTCCGTTTCTTTATGTGTTATTATGTTTGTGTTTCATATTTTATGATCGTAAAAAACCTACCAGCCGACCAAAGGCTAGGAAGTGGGAATTTTCAATATTAATTGTAGGCCCTATGCGTAATTCACGATAAGATTAAACTCTTTAAGAATACGATCACAACTTCTTTCGAAAAATCAACTCAAGGGCAATTAACTAGAATAGAAATAATGTCAGGATTACGTAATACGTCATTGTCATGTTCGCGTATTTCAGAAGGTAATGGACAGGGCCACTGAACTTGCCTTCAATAAGTTGCTTTTTCGAAAGTACTTGCGATCGTGATTAAGATTAAGAAGCGAAACATTCAGAATTTGATATACAGTTACTCACGTAGTTCTCACGCACGTAGCCATAATACTCCAGATCTCCCGCCTTTTCTTGGAAGTAAAACTGAAGCCAGTTGTGGAAACCCGTCACATCACTTCTGGTCTCACCAAGGAACACGTGTTCAAATCCTGACGAATCAAAGAAGGGATCACTTTCCTTTCTGCTGTAGTTACCGAACCACACTTCTTTGGCCCATTCTCGATATTCAGCTTCAGTTTCATACCAACCTAGTGTGTTTGAAAGAAAAAGTAAGATATGAGGTAGATAGGCTCACTAACAACAAAGGTCATTTGAAGCACAGAATTGAAAAAAGAAGCAAACGAAATATTCCCAATCCCTCCGTAGAGTATTCGTCGATCGACTAATGGCAACCGTGTCAACACCACTGGAATAAAACAATTAAATAAAGGTTTGTTGTCTTTAGTTGTTAAAGAGATTGGAGTGTTAGTCGTTTAGTTTGTTATATATTTTTGTTGCTGTCCGGAAACATGTTTTACAATGAAAATAGTGTAACTATTCATGCAAAGCCTGCTTACCATCTGGTGTCATCAAATTTATAAGACGGTTATTATATTTCATAACGCCCTTAATTTTAAACTAAAATACTAATCTCTCACCCTTGTCGATGAAGAACTGCGTGGTTGTTGACATGACGTCGGATTCGAACACGGCATCGAGGAACTCTTCGATCTCAGCAAGTTCTTCCAAAGTGTAAATCTCTTCTTGTCTCGTCTCAGAGATGTAGTTATCCATAAGGGCAATAAACGCCTGGTAGGTGCGACTAGAGAGGGCTGACTCGTTCAGGCTCGTGAAGAATCTACGAGTGGTACGATCGAGAGATCCTGATATTGATTTAAAACTCCCAATATTGAAAGGATTAACATGTTTGAAGATATTCTTTAGAGGAATACTAAAAAATAATAATATCACGTGTTCTTATACCCCCTCGTAAAGATTTTCTTGTCCGTGGATTGGTCAAGGTAATTTCAAGTGAAATCAAACATATCTACAAAAGAAACATCCCCTGTTCTATTTATTTCTATCTTCAGGGTTGACTTACGAATATCACTGTTTATCTTTGTCCAGCCAAGTGACTGACTTGCTGAGATCGACGGATTTTGCGGTTAACCTCCATCTTGAATTCAATATTTCCAACTATAGCTACTAGGAATAGAGGAAAATATGATTCGTAATCTTGAATCACGTGAATGATTTATTGAAAATAAATTAAATTGACTTGAAGGAATGAAATAGTGAACATAAAAACTCACGGATCAGGTGAACTATCGACACCGTTATTCTCTCCAACTTGATCTTGCTTGTTGATGACGTAATCGTAAGGGCTCAACCTATTGACATCAAGAGTCCACAGGGATTCAGCCAATTGAGTGATATCTGCTTCAGTGATTGGTTCAGGTCCAGTTCCTGCCCATATATTCGTTAAAAACAAATAATATCCATGAGGCGGTTCCAAAATGACATGGCAACACAATCGCAAAGACTTAGTAATTAATTTACCTGCTTACGGCATAGCCATCTGGAAAATAAGTACAAGTGTGATTTATGTATTGCTAGTTAACGAAATATAATTGTTATATGCGAAATGAACAACGAATCTATTTATTTCCTTCTTTCAATCAATCAATCAAAATATATTTGATATAGCGCCTTTTCCTTGCGTTTACAAAGCGCTGCACACACCGCTCTACAATGTTTGGGCCACTAATAAACAAAAGTTAGTCACTTCTCAGAGATCAGTTAAGTACATATATGTGTAGGCCGGTAATAAAGTAAAATCTAGCAGAATAGATGTGACTTTAGTAATTTCTTGAGCACAGCAGTAGCTAGGTAGTTGGTTCCACAGTTTTGCAGCAACCGATGGGAAAGACAATTCACCAGCACGTTTCTTAGAAAGACACTGAGTGAGCCAGATGGATGATAATGAACTGGTATTTCGGACTTTTAGAGTAGGGACTTTTAGATTTGCACGTCGACGTAGTGGACTGCCACGTGTGCCATTCTTTCAAGGCACTGGCCCGTGCCCTGCTGTGCCTTAAAAGGACGTCACATTACCTTAAAGGGATGTTACCGTGACAGTCCACGTTCTCGTCGTGTAAAATGTAAAAGTCCCTATTTAGACGACGAGAGCGTGGACTGCCGCGTGTGACATCGTGTTAAGGCACTGGGCCGTGCCCGGCAGTGCATTAAAAGGACATCACACTCACAGTGCCTTATAAGGACGTCACACGTTGCAGTCCACTATGTCGACGTGCAAATCTAAAAGTCCCTATTTTGGACTCGAGGACGACGAACCAGGCAGTCAGCCTACAAACAATGCATATAGATGTTTTCCTTTTCCAGGCGTGTCCTATACGCTGTAATTAATGTATCGCGATGACATTATACGTTCTCAATTGAAAATCTATTCTTTGAAGATTCATAATGGACCACTCTCTTGTCAGTAGAATTTTATGCTAAAAATAGTGGAACCATATTTGGAGTTGATTTCACCAGAATTTTAATATGATTCAACTCCAAAATAAGCTTTTATTATAGGCCATTTTCGTCATTTCACAAATTTAATGCATATACGTCTTCGTGAAGTGCTTTGATACGAATCAATATGTTATTCACCTGTCACGAATACTTGTATTTCAATAGTCAGAATGCAAACTGGATTTATTACGTGTTGTTAGGTAGGGCAAGCCAAAATATTTGTCCTACCTAGCAACAACGAATGTATGCAATTGGCATTCGTACTATTGAGATACAATCGTTCGTAACAGGTAAATGGACTAATTCGTATCTAGGCTTTGTTGCGTTTGATATGTAAAATTGCCGAATAAGTGATAATAATTAGGAAAGTACCGTTAAGGCAGATTTCATTGTAATCTGGGCAGCAGTCTCCGTGTGATGTACAAGCACTGTTACATTGACATGGTTGATCGCCATCAAAGGGATCATCACAGCGTTCATCACAAGATGCTGTTAAAAATAAGGCAATAAGAAAATGGCAATAATAATATTAACAATAATAATAATAATAATAATAATAACAATTATAATAATGACAATAATGATAATGAAGTATGAACATATCTGATAATAATCGCACCGAATGCGTGCAGTTATGAAATTTCAGGAATGTATATTACAAAATAAATCAGAACTGACGAATTTTGTTAATCGCTATCAAATTAATCATTATAGAAATAATATAAACAGTAATGATAATGAATATAAGAATATTATTAATAATAATTTCATTACTACTAACGATAATGGTTCATAGAAATGTTTGGAAAAACAAGAAGCAAATTTGACAAAAGCAATGAATTACAGGACAGATGTTTGCATCACTATCGTTATCATGAATGGCAGGTATCATCATCATCATCTCCATTTTCATCATCATTAATATTATCATTTCTTTTGGATATTGTTAGTAATTTTAATTCTATTCTTATAATACCATTCTTATCATTCTCATGTTAAATCTTATGTATGAGGCAATCTTGCTATGTGGAATGTGGAATAAAACAAACAAACAATAATTAATATGATTATTATTATTATTATTATTATTATTATTATCATCGTCATCACATTGTTGTTATTATCAATCATTCAATCAGTTACCTGAACATTCCGTGATGAAGTCTGGGCAGCAGTTACCATAGTTGGGACACTCTGTGTTACATTGACATGGTAAAGCACCGTCATAGTCCACATCACATCTACCCTTACAGAAATTATCTGTACATTAACATGAAAAAAGAGAAGAACAAAGACCTGTATTTATGGAGGCGGAAGATTCTAAACCTTTGGTGGTATTGTGAAAACTATGTTAGTGTTTATGTTAGTAAAAAGATGTTTATTTGTATTAAAAAATCTTCTTGGGTCATTCTTATGCAACGCTTGCAGCGTACCGTTTATTTAGAGAGTCATTTGCGCACGAACCAATGACAAGTGTTTATTCCGCGCATCCGCGCACTTGTTATGACAAGTACATGTAATACAATTTACACTAACATGAACAAATAGCAGAGATTTCAGAGTGCCCCAGGTTTAAAGTTTGTCCGTCGCTTTTATGGAGCATCACCTGGAAAGTTATTTAATTTGTACAAATTACAGCAATTATTTAACAAAATGACGAACGAAAATTACCCCGGTCGTCAATTGAAATATTGATATCACGTTCACATGTGTATTGTTTGCTTATGTAGTTAGAGAATCATGGTAGTATTTTTTGTGGGATGCGTAGGTTGACACTTGACGTTCAATAAATCAGTTGAATGCCTCCGCCCACTTAAATGATAAAGTTGAGTTCTGGGGGGTGTTTCACAAAGACTAAGATCGACTTTAAGTTGGACTTAAGTATAACAAGCCGTTCGTGCCATTGTTCGCTCTCACCATTGGTCTCTCAAATATGATCTATAGATAATATTTTTTCCTTCAATAATGAATTATCAAAAAATGTAAGTTTTGTAGATTTTTTACCATGATTTGTACATCCCTTGAGGGACCAATGCCAGTAAATAATGATAGCAAACAATGGCATGAACGGCCTGTTATACTTAAGTCCAACTTAAAGTCGATCTTAGTCTTTGTGAAACACCCCCCTGGTTATGTAATTGCAATGTGAAAGAAACTGTGTGGAAGCTAATTGAAAGGTTGATCACGTACCACATGAGTATTGGTGTGTACTGTGAACTTTTGGAATCATCGAAATGATAAGAAATTGGCTCATGCTATGAGTCACATGCACTGTACACAGGAATGTGTATATGGGACTACAACAAGGTGGGGCATGAGAGTTGTGGTCCAAGATTCAAGATTCAAGAATCAAATGATTGTATTTCTCATGCAAAACATAATACAATGAATAAGTATATTACAAAAAAATATACACTGAAACAAGACAAATATAATAGTAATGGCACGAGAAAATAGGAACTAACTAGAAGCAGAGCTTGTTGAAGTATTAGTTCCTCAGAGGCTGTTTTACAAACGTAGTAGTACAAAGTATACATAGAAAATCAATGAATTCAAAAATATGTAACAATAAAGAAATTATGGATTTTGGAAGAAAAAAAAAAGAAAAAGAAAGATAAAAGTTTTAGGTGTTATTTATGAGTATAGTGAAAGAGCCATTCTTTTCAGTGGGCATTTTACTTCATGATAATTTTCAACACTGATATAAAAAGAATGAAAAAGCTCACAAGCCAAGTATTGTTTATCTTTTCCAGAACCCAGTCATCCCTTTAAACATGGCCTATAATAACGTTACCAGGCCATTATAAATAACAGCTACAGAGGTGTATAAAATGCGATTTCAAATCATTATTTGCTATCACTACTTAATCACTACATATCCTCGAGAGGGGTCGGAGACTTTTTTTTTTTAAATCCACATATAGATAAATTTACCATCTAGAAGACATTTCTCTTGATAATCGTCACAACAGTTGTTAAACGACTCGCACTGGTCGTTACATTGACAAGTCAAATCGGGTTCATAGCCATTGTCACATCGACCTTCACATGTCAAGCCTGGGTCTACACCTATCACAAGACGAACAAGAACGTGATTATTTTGGAGGAGAAAACGCAAAAGTTAACATAAATACCAAAAACGTAAATTAAAAAAAAAAACATGAATTATGACAGAGATGATCGATACACTATAATTTTCTTAAGAGTAAGGGTCGACTAGGGGGAATTTCGTAGTAAGACAGATATATTCATGATACAGGAAAAAGACTACAAAATAACGAACGGGGAAAGAGAGAGAGAGAGGGAATCAATAACCAGAAATGGTGGTGAAAAGGTTTCAAAACATTCGGATAGGACGGTGAGGTATATCCGTAAATGTTAAAACAATGTTGGGGCGTGAAGTATTCAGGCATAAACTCCGCTATGCGTGCAAGAAGAATTAAAGCATATTGACGTTGTAAACAAAAGAAAAATAACATATCAATTGTAACAAAAAAATATGAATTGTAACAAAGCCATGAATTACGACAAAGATGAATAGACAAACTACCATTTTGTTAAGAGCCAGGACCAAGGGGGTACAACTGTTGTTAGTAAGAACAATATATTGATATGGAAACAAAAACATTACATAAAAAGAAGGAAAAAGAAAACAAAGAGTGGGAGTCATGACCAGTCGTGACAAAAGAGGAAGAATAGTTGCAAAACATAGGAACAAGAGGTGTATCCTCTTTATAAACTCCGCTATGCGTGTTTTATACCCATTGTAATATTTCGCTTACTTTCCCCTGGGACTTTTAGAGGGGGAGGAAGGGGAAAGAGGGGGGAATACATTAGCCACTCAATCAAACGAACATACGAACATTAAACAATATAAAGTAAATTCATAAGTTTGCGGGTTTACCACGTCGGAAGTCCTGAAAAGCACTGTTTAGATCTTTTCAGGACTACCCACATGGTGAAACGGCAATCTTATGAATTTATACAAACCACCATGCTCAACTTGACCTTCAAAAATACACATACGTGTACTTCACAATATTTTGTAGAGCCATGTTTTTGCTTCTCTTATCATTTATTATCGCCATAGATATATATATATATTGGCGATATTCGTTATTTACCAACACAGTGCTCTTTGTAATCGTCACAACAGTTGTTAAACGACTCGCACTGGTCGTTGCATTGACAGGTCAAATCGGGGTCATAGTCACTACCACATAGACCTTCGCATGTTGAACCGGGATCTGTTATACGAATACAAAAACAAACACACATATCTGACACTTAGTAACAACATTGATGGAGAAAAACGGAAACATGCGGCAACAAAAACAGAAACATAACATGTAATTTAGGTTTCTAACAACCTTAAAATTCAGTAGGCAAGCTTTAATTCACATCTGCGGACTTTCTCAAGCCATGTCAATTTTCGTAGTTTCTTGCTTTCGGCTGCCTCGAGATAACTGGAGCAAGGATAGGTGACATTGACCTACATTTCATCAACATGGGTAGATGAAAGCTTGCCTACTTCACTTTAACGTTTGTAGAAGCCTAAATTACATGTTGTAATCATGATGATCACCCCAACCGATGGAAGTTTTCTGAATCAAACAGAAACATAATTGAAGACATGATCAGATAGAAACACAGGTAACGGAAGTGTGAATTACAACCAACATCTTGATATACACGTACATGGCAATGTGTTAAATGTCAGTGATTCTCTTTAGCAGAGTGTATTAGTTAAACATGTTAAATCTACAAAACATAACTATGAATGAGGCAGCTGAAGGCATGGCGAGGGCTAGGTACAGATAATGACAATTTCAGGATGAGTTTCTAATTGGACACGAGCACAAGTTACGGTCAGAGGGAAAATGGGGACCTATGTTGTCACTGTTACGCGGAATGTGGGACGTTTTTGGGCGTGAATGTGTACGCGTTTCTGCCAGTGTGTCTGTGGGTGGGTGTATGCGTGTGTGGATTATGGTAAGGAGGAACATGCCTATTATGAGCAAGGAATTGTTATTGGAGGTTAGTGAGGATGGGGGTTAATATGGGGGAGCCAATATCAATGGATATATATATACTACATGTTCCATACTACCATGAAAATAACCATGGCAGCCACGTGGATTAGGGAGGGGGTTACCAATGGACACCAGTAAACTAATGGTTAATTCTGATAACGATTATGGCTGTGACGTATCTGCAACGGACATGGTATATGGTATGGAGAGGGGAGGGAGATCAGTGACGAACAAATAGATATCAACGATGTCTTTTTCTTACCACCACCACCACAAAATTGATCGTAGTCATCGCAACAGTCACCAAAGCTGACACATCCGTCGTTGCATTGACAAGGTTTGCCTGATGTGAACAGACCACACAGTCCCTCACAGGAATCTTCAGATACTGGTGGATCTTGAAAAAAATATGAGGAAAGAGATCACAGACCAAAAAAGTTTATTGTACATTTCCCAACAAAGCCGCTGCTATTACGTACATGATAAAATTATATTCATAAATGATAGTTATATCAGGTCTATGTCAAGGCTACTACGGTGACTGGTTTGAATTTGTGGAATGGAGAAGTTACAATTTTTGTGAAAATTCATAGAAATAAATTCATTGACCGGGGTATTGAGATGCTCAACAGATTTCATGAAATTTAACTTGTTTAAAGTGCTTTAAGAAGCAGTAGGTAACATGATTTCATACCCCCTCCTCCTCCTCCTCATGAGCATCATCACCATCGCCATCATTTTGATTGTTAACGGGGGAGGAGGGTAGAGATTGAACGACAGGGAGATGGTGATAGATAGATAGATAGATAGATGGAAAGAGAGATAGCGAGAGAGAGAGAGAGAGAGAGAGGGAGAGAGAAAGAAATATAGTGTTTCAGAGATGTTAATGGTGATTCGTTCAGAGACAATTACTCGGGGTTCTATGTCATAACCAATACGGAGGGTTCGGGCACTGATTGTGACTGGTTTTTTGGTTAGGTTTTAAGTATAAGTCTACATTAGGTATATTTTTGGGTCCGGTGTTAAATGTTAAGAAGTCGATTAGTATGAGGAATTGACCGGGAAAAAATATGGTCTGAGGATAATGTTCTACAACAGGCAATGAGACGATAACCTACCGACGCAGTGAACGAAGAAATCTATACAGCAATCCCCGAATAATTCACAGTTCCCTGTGCACTGGCATATGTTATACAGGTCGTAGTGATCAATACATCTTCCTTCACATGTATCTGTCCCTGTTATGTAATGAAAACAGCAGAACAAATATATAATCTTTACAGGAATTTGGAAATACATATGTCCATAAAGATATCAAAATCGACATGTGATGTAAACAGAATAATGTTATTATTGAATTTCTTGTTAATGTAACCACACCTAAATCATCACCCTAATTAATATAGCAGGCGACTGAAAAACTCGCCATTCTTTTTCATAATTGATAACATAATACATTTATTCTAAAAAAAAATTTATTTCTAAAACTATTAGAAATCAACTACAGGAATGGTAGAGAATGACCAACAAAGAAATTACGCCCTTGGGTAAAAGAAAAAGAAACTGTGTTGGGTAGTTTGTGTAGGGTTTGTGTAGGTATTTGTTTGCGTTTTTTTCTACTTTGGTTTGTTATGTTACGATATTTATTATAAAGTTATATTTTACACCAATTCTTATTGTGAATTAAAAATTATGTCAAACATGTCTTGCAATACACTTCATTTATGCTTTGCTCTGTTAGCCATCTCGACAAAACCCCCATTTTTTTTAATGGCCATCCTTATTCCTATAATACCGTTAAAAAATTATACTGTAAATATATATTTTTTCAAAACTCGTATATGTATAAATATATTTCATTTCTTTATTTAAAAAAAAATGTATTTGATGGAATTGAAATAGACGAATTGAATTGAATTGAATTGAACGAAAAGGAGTTTACAGTTTAAACCTCCACCAAAATAAACTCACCCGGTGTATATGTAAGACTGAAGACGATTGGAAGAAAGACTAGGAGACAAAAGAGTGACTTCATACTGCTAAAGTTCACCAAGTCTCAATTGGTTTTAGACCGATTCCTGAACAGAAAGACAGGAAAACATAACTTATGATGTTTAAAAAAATCACTTATCATTTTGATTACAAATTATGCACAGTTCAACATTTTGTAGCGACGCATCATTATTATTATTATTTTTTAATGAATACCATTTTAAATTGAATTGAAATGAAATGAACATATCATATTCGACAGATATGGTAATCCAGTTTATATCTATCTATCTATTCTCTTATCTATTTACATTGATATATGTCAACTGTGAGCAAGGTGAGTAAACAAATAACCGATAAGTTAGCCCTTCGCCATATCTCAAGTATAAGAAATAGACTTTGTTCTGTTGACTTTCGAATATAAACTAAACATAATTTACGCACAACTTCTGTTGTAAACATTTAGACAGTTCTATGTATAATATTGTTGCCTTTGCATGTATAAGAAGGAATAATGACATATGAGATTTAGTCAGTACGATAGGTTTCTAGGCAAAGACAGTGATGTATCTACATTTGGAGAGAATCAGAATTATTACAAGATGCATGTCAGTGGCGTATTTAGGGATGCGGAGGAGGCAACGAGCCCCGGGCGGCAGTAAGAAGGGGCGCAAAGGAAAACAAAGAGAAAGAAAAGAAAGAAAGATAAAGGTTTCCAAAGGATTATGCATCTCAAACCTGGGTAAAGCTCACGAGCAATAGTATTTTAGAAGGGTTTAAAGTGCAAACATTTGCTGAAGCCCGTTGTTTTGCTCTCTCGCGCATAGTTATTTAGAATCTGGTAATGTTGGCCCCGAATGTGATAGAATGCATAACAAGCGTCTATGGAGGGTTTTTATTACAACTCTCTTTGCGTTGCTTCCGAGTATTATGTTTTCACCACGATCTTTTGAATTCCGCGCTCAATATTATGATAAAGTGCAGAAACTAGCATATCCAAAGGTTCAACATTAACCAAAAATAAAATTCTTTTTAGTGGCTTAGCTAAGTCCAAGTCCACTCCAAAAATAACTTACTTTCAATAGAAGCAGAACAATCAGACAAAAAAAAAAAAGTTTGAGCAAAATCGGATAACTAATAAAAAAGTTATGTATTTGTAATGACATGAAAAACTTTGAAAATCACTAAACAAATTGGCAACTCACTCATGAGTCTGTGACGTCATGTCATCACTA
>CP137678.1:19955022-20062522 GCA_037976565.1 Mesocentrotus franciscanus
GGGGTGCAGGGACAGAGACCCTGGGGTGGGGACAGGGTGGTGAGCCTTTGAAAGCTCTCGAATGTTAGCACTTCAGCATTGTCAGAACTGTATATTCATAATTATTGATTTTTATATATTTAATAGTTTATCAAAATTCACATTTTTCATGATTTAACTGGAAAAAAATTATTAAATTATATTAGTGCATCCACACAAAAACATATTACTATCAATCTAACTTGGATGCTGGTGTGAAGAAATAAGATTCTTAGGGAGAAAATAGGAAATTTATATTATCAATATTAAGAAAATAATTAGTGGATAGTGAGGACATGACGTCACAGACTCATGAGTGGGTTGCCAATTTGTCTAGTGATTTTCAAATTTTTCATGTCATTAAACATTCACAACTTTCTTATTAGTTATCCCATTTGCTCAAACTTTTTGATTGGTTTGTCTGATTTTTCTGCTTCTATTGAAGATAAGTTATTTTTGAAGTGGACTTGGAGTGCGCTTTGCGCACACGTTGGCTTCGCCCCACCCCTTTTTTAAAGCCTGGGTCCGACACTGCAGAGGTGAAAGGCCATTAACTGGTGACCATGGCATAAGTTAGCAGAAGAGGAACCTGCAACATACCAAGGAAAAGAAGCAAAAAAAAATTCCCCCTTTTGAAATAGGCGTTTACCAATCTGCCAACAAACATTTTCACTTTGATTTTGATTAAAATTGAATAGGAATAAAAGCTATTCCTACTCTGGTCAAGCGACTGCTAGCAAGAAAGAAAGTTTTATGCCCCTTCCTGTGAGCAATTACTTGGTTGGAATATCTGACAAGCAAGCAAAATCTTTAAAATACTTTTGCTAGCGTTTATCGATTGGCCAAGATTATTGGTTAATATTGCATTAGTTCAGAAACTGGCCGGTTCTTATATTTTATCTCTACGATATTTTCTACACATCCTTCAAGCCGCCGAAGCTGGCATTATCAACAAACTCGTACGCCTAGCCTTTCCGCCGTTTGATTTTATTTCTTTTGTGTTCAACATAATAAGAATTATATACAAAACTAGTTACATATATTATTAACAAAAGTATTCAAAAAAACCGCAGTTAATCAAATTATCATTATATTAATCAATTAAATAATTATACCTTTACAAATTATATAGTTTACATATAATTTCAAAATTGAAAAATGCAGGAGACCGCCATCTTAATAGATAACTTAAAAGCGATGGCGGCCTTAGGAAAGGAACCTTCATTGGCGACCAATCTATTATATTATAATATTAATTAATCAGAACAGCCAAATAATGAAGAAATTCAGTCTATTAAAAAGGCATGAAATAAATTGCGTTAAGTTTAAATGTTTATATAAAGCGTCTTTCTTTTGGGAAACGTGTTATTTATGTGCGTGTGTATGTATGCGTATGTGCAAGTGTGTGTGCGAGTGCTTGCTTTGGAGCGCTTATTAAATTATGATTTGTATGCTGATAATAATTTACGCTTTATGGCAGCCTTGAAAGAACATTTAGTAGTACATGATCATTCACGGACACACCGGTCTTTTACTGGTATCTTTTCAAATTTCAAGAGATGTATTGATGACAAGACCTAGACACGACGGCCCCGTTGAGTAGATCTCTAATATAATACTGTCTCGATTGACGTACCGAAAAAGGAAGAAGAAAAAAAACTACAAAAACACAAAACACAAACAAACAGGATATATGGGAAACATAATATTTAATGCAATAATAATAAAAATACCAATAATTAAGGATTTATATAGCGCTTAATACGGAACATCGTCTCTAAACTCTTTACAGATATCATTATTACCCCGGTCATCTGATACATTTACGCACAGTATGCAGTATATGCACCATCTCCACTTTCTGGGGAGTATTCCTACCATATTGTTACCGTAAGGGCATATGGAAATAGCTCTATGTACGGCTTCTTCGAAAGATGGCGCAATTGAAAATACATCACAGCAGTGGTTTCGATTTAAAAAAAACAGTTAAAAAAGGTATTCATGGAAAACTTTATATTGCGTTTAATAAGAAAAGAAAAGAAAAAAAAACAAACCGAACAAACAAACAAACAAACAAACTTCCCCACCTCCTATCTTATGTTTTTTCGTCCAGTACCATTAATACTTTCAACAAAATAAGAGGTTGATAATAAAACATTCTCTGTTGTTCTTGTAGTTCACGGATATTCGTGGTCATGTGTAGCCTCTTGACTTGATTTGAGACGAAAATAAGCAGCCTTCTGCTGGTATCTTCAAATCTAGGGAGTAGATCATGTCAGCTAGGTCCGGATGAGTTTGTCCATAAATGTGGTTGTGACGAGGAGGAGTGCATCACACCGATAATCACTGTCTGACATGCATCAGTTCCTTCAACAGCCGAAATCAAGTCAAGGCAAATTAAACGCGAGTATTGACTAATTTGTAAGTACTAATACGGTTCTTGAATTATTCAATTCAATTCCATTCAAAGTAACATTTATTTTCGTCCTTTTCTGTTTCCATAGTGACAGAATTAATAAGTTTATCATTTACATTAGCATAAGCGATTTAACATAGAATCAGTTTTTATACAGCGAAGACTGCGTACTTCTTAAAAGCATATATACTAGGGTTGGATACGCCTTATATCAATACATAATAAATATATAAGAACAAAACGAAGAATAGAATAAGAAAGGAGAAGAATAGAAAGGGGAAGGGGGTATCAATATAACCAGTGAAAATAAGTACTTGAAGCCTTTTTCCCCTTTGTATTCTACTCTGCCTAGGCTGGGGAAGAGCAGATAAGATCCATTAAAATAATGTGATATAAATATCATTAATAGATTAAAGGTAAATGTAATCGAGAGTTTAATAACACGATCGCAGAGGCTTTCAACAAATCAAGTTCGGGCAATTTTACTGCGCGAACATGACAAGAAACTATACAAATCATGACAAGCTAATCTGAACAAGATTTCTACGTTTGATCATCATTGGTCATGACCTGGTTTACACTACTGTGGCATTTCTATCTCTTGCAAAGAATCTTAACTTGTTTAGAATATTCAGCGGTGGACAGATCATTTTCTTGCCGGGGACGAGAGAAGTCCTCAAATCTCTTAAGATATTTTTTTCTGAAGTAAAACGGCACTTCTCCTTTTCAGTACGAGTCTGCAGACAATAAAGGATTGGCTATTAGTATTACATTGCTAGGTGCTTTGAGATCTGGGTCCGAAATTCCTAGCGAGGAGGTGGTACCAACTAAAATACCCCTTTTTCGGGGGTGGGAAACTTACTATTATTAGTAAACTTTTGGTACGCCAGATTGAACATACATTATTGGTAATTATTGGGTGAAAATTGAAGTCGTTTATTTGTAATAGTTTCTCACTTTTCTTCTTTGACTCAACAGTAATCAACATGAATCTTCTGCTCGCATCAATGGCCGTTCTAGCCGTGGCAGTCCATGGCTTAGATGCCAATGCGTGTCATTCATGCCCCAATTCTGGCTTTTTTTTAACGGGAACTGCTACCGTTACTTCGGGGAGCGGGTCACTTGGCTAGAGGCTCGGGATCGCTGCAGGGATCACTATTCCTTGAATGGACGGGCTGATTTAGTTTCCATCCACACGGAACAGGAGAACGCCTTTGCTTACGACCTTTTCCGCTCTTCTGCAAGCATCACACCGGATCTTGTAAGTATGGATGACCAAATATAGCTTACTGTTAAAAGGAAATCCAACCTTGATAGCAAACTACTCTAGAAGAAATCCCGATAATCAGAGAACGTACACGGGTGAAAGATTGAAAGAAGTCGGACAAAAATTGGGAAAGTTATGAATTTTAAAAAGCTACAATCACTATCGGTATGTGTTCTTCAAAATAGCTGAATCGGCATATGGTGTCTATGTGATGTAGTGGCAGACAACTTTCCCACTTGTGCCAACACACAAAATGACTGAAATTTCAATTTTCGAAAAATGTGTCACTTAGGATGGTCTTTTCTTTTTAGAGGACCTGTAAATGATATACGCTCCATAATATATTTGAGTAGTGCCCCAAGGGTGAAGGCACTTAGGAGAAACACAGAAATTAGTGATACTGTTGTACACGACAAATGGGAGAGTTATCCGTCACTACATCACAATCCACTGACAAAATTGACAATTTGAGATTCGCAAAGCTGTAGTGATCTCATAATTCAAACATTCATAAATTTGTTATTATTGGACCAATATATCTCGAACTTTCGCCATTCTGCTTCTCTGGCTTCTCTGCTTTCATTCAAATGAACGTATTATAAGGGTTGGATTGCCCTCTAAAAAGGTTTCCCAGGCATGGCTTAGATAGAAGGGTTAGTTCCGGTTAAGGTAACAGATTTGTGAACTTTTCCGTCCGTTTTATGACAGTTCGGAATGAAGTACAAATGTCCCCTGATACTACAGATATTTTGCGGAAGAAATAGGCATGGAACTCCCACTAATTGCAACATAAGAGATCCAACTGTTGCAGTATCATGAATATATGGGATCGAAGTTGTTGAAAGTGTTGAAAAATACCCAAAGTCAGTGATAATGATTTTTCATTTTTCAATAAGTTTCAACATAGCTAATTATGCATATAGATTAGCCAACTCGGCTTCAGTTGGAGATACTCTGATGCACATTCTGCGTAAAGAGAGCGGGAGAGAGAGCCAATGAGAGAGAAAGAGGGGGAGGAGAAAGAAAAACAGATAGGGGCTGACTTAGGACAGGTAGAATACATTTTAGTACGAGGGTTCTCTGGCAAAATATAGAGATATATATATATGTACACTGTATATATATATATATATATATATATGATTTTTTTTTAAAGAGATAAATAAAATAAAAACACTTCTAGTAAAGGCTCTTTGGTGACAAAGCAGAAAACGCTTTTATGTGCTTTTTAATATGATTAAAACGGATACTTCCAGTGAAAAAAGTGCAAGTAGTATGTCAACACATAAAACGTGCGTAGCTAAGGGGGCACGTAATCCCCCCCCCCTCTCAAAAATGGGGGAAAAAGAAGAAAGAACGAGAGAGAGAGAGAGAGAGAGAGAGAGAAAGGAGGAGAGAGAAAGAGAGAAAGAGGAAGAGAAATAGAAAGAATTAAAGGAAAAGAGAGAAAAAGGTTGTAGGGGAGGGAGAGCAGATTAAAGGGTGAACTGGCGATTATAAATGGTCCTTAGGATTTGTGAAAAATCGTGAAATTACAACGGCATATCTTTCTATTCATGTGAACCATCAAGAGTTTTTTTTTTTTTCAATGACGCTTCATGACAATTACAAGGAATGGGGTTCGGAAGCCAGCCGTGCACTAATATCCTTTGACAAGACATTAATCTATACTTGCCACTCTCCACTCAGTTATTAATGGGTAGTGTGCCCTGGTTACGTTGGCGGCTCGGCTATAACCATAGTAACAATGTATAAATAGTGCCATGAGCATCACAGCGTCACAGATACGAGCGCTATATAAGAAGCCATTGTCACATGCAGTTCATAAACAATGACAACTTTACTTTTCTTCTGATCTGATTTTACTGATTTTTCTTTTTACTGATTGTTTTATTGTTTTCCTGGACAGTGTGCTTGGATTGGTGCCTACAAGACAACACCAGGCTCAACCGGACCTTTTATTTGGTCTGATGGATCTGGTCTAAACTTCGAGCAATGGTCGACGGGTGAGCCGTCCAACGATGGTAACGTTGAGGACTGCGTCCATTTGTGGCGTAGGAACGCACGGGATGATATCCTCCAGCCTTGGAACGACCGTCGCTGTGGAAGGGACATGCCTTTCATTTGTAAGGTGGCCCCAAATTAGAAATCCCAATTCGGCTGTACCCTGAATTCAAAGCTTCCTTGATATTATATGTATGGTGAAGACTACAATTTAGTTCTTTGACAAAATTCTGAAAACCTTGGAAACTATTAGTGCTAGCAGTATAAATTGACTAAGTAGGGCTATTATAATGTTCAGAGACAAGGCTCAAAATACACGGGGGCGACGAGCGATTCGCCCCGTGAGCTCCATCATCGCCTCCGTCAGATGGGGGCGATCGCAAAATTAAAAATCTCCCCCGTGGAATTATAAATATAGATTATCTTTTCTGTTATAATTTTCACATGGAACTATGGAAGTTAGATTAGCGTGCAGGATGTCTCGCTCGAATTTTTCAGTGTCTAGAGGCCGCCATATTGTTTAAAAATGTACGCTTATTCGCCGCAAGATGGCGCTATATCTCCCATCTCCACATCTCTATGACTGTATTACCGATACAAACAACGGAAGCGCGCAGTGCAATGCGACCGTCAGCAGCAGCTATACCGCGCCGGTAGTACCGGTGAGCACGCTGCCACCCCTTATCTGCTAGAGCTAGAGGCGATCGCGCAAGGACCGAACATGGAGAACTTTTTCGTTGTGAAAGCGTGAATCCTCTGAAATCTGGTGATTCCAAAAGACCAGCAAATAATAAACCTCGACCAGTAAATCAAATGAGAAGAAGAGGAAGACCAAAGCTGTTGTGGAAGGATATAGTAACGACTAATGAAAGAATGTAATAAGGTTGCTCTGAATGATGAGGAAGAATGTGCAGAAGGGAAGAAATTGAGAGAATGTCATCACGGGAGGAAAGTCAGTTACCCCTATGTAACTTGTAAATTTGTAAGAGGGAAAATGCCGACTTAAATAAATGATAATGATGAAATAGCAAAGAATTTAGGAGTATCATGGGTACCAATTCAATAGAAATTTGTATTAAAAAAGAGCCCCCGTCAGTACTAAAGGAGCCCCGTGGACGAAAAAAAATAGTTTGAGCCCTGTAATAATCAGATGGTGTTGCATGCATGACCGATTCTATTTCCAACAGTCCATAAGTCAGTCTTTTGTGTTCTCGCTTCATTGCAAGAGACGAATTGAGAGTTTGGGAGAATATTACATTTAGTTTTCTTTCTAGTTTAAATTAGTATACAAAGTCCGTCACATTATTAAACGGTTAAGGCTCCTTCAAAGATCCCGCAGTATTGACCAACCCCTTTTGGGGGTGTATATAGGCACGCCCTTTAAAATACATGTGTAAATAAAATGTTTGGAGGCAATTAGGAAAGGTTGATTACAAAGTATTTGAGAATTGCTGTATACGCTGAGGTTGTGGAATCACCAAATGATGGAAAAGGAGACTCGATTTTAGACACGTTGAGTGCTCACAGAAATGGGTATATGGGACACACACGTGTGGCATGAAAGTTTGATTTAACATTTTCAGCTATTTCTCGTTATATTTCAGATTTGAAGGCAATTGCAGAGCACTTAATTTCAGAGGAAATTTTTTGCCATGATATTATTCAAACGAAACAAAAGTAACACATTAAAAAGAATGAAAACAATTCAAAGTTTTCATCCGTGTTCCAGCTCTCAGCCTTCTTTTCACAAGTGAGGGCAATGTCAATATGGTGCTAGATCCGAGTAATTACAGATATAATTAAGACGGATACTTTTTGTTGGTCTTAGACTTTTGTCATGGTGTTTAACTGTTGTTCTGGGATTTTAGTCATTTACCTTAGCGTCTGTAGATAAGAGTGAATATTTAACTCACCGTTTTTTTAAATAAAATATCTTTGCTGTGGAAATCTACAAATATATGATCAGATAAAGTATGCTCCTTGAAATTGAAGAAATGTTATTTGCAAAGGCGAATTATTGTAAGATGCCACTGAATATATCTTTCATTACCTCTATCTTTTATTGTTGTGTTTTCTTTCCTTTTCTACTAGCATTTACTGCAATATATTTTCTTTATACACTGTTCAACTAAGCCAACTTTATTTTATGCTTTTATAGCTATAGTAAATTAATAACAGTCCATATCTAACAATATTTGTTTGCTTGTTTGTTTTTATTTACGACTATGTTCAAGGTTAGCATGAGTTAGTCTACTCATGAGGACTGAGTATAAAGAGAGGGATGTATAAAGTGGATTGAATACATGTATTTTGTTTGTGTACAAGAACATTTGTCAAGTAATCTATGGGTCAACTGAAATTTGATGTTCCCTGCATGATTCACTCATTTCGGACTTGATTTCATGCGTTTAGGACTAAAGAATTTCTTTGAATATGATCTTGACAATCATAAGAACTTCAAGCAAAAGTTTTTTTTTGTTATGGGAGCCATGATCTGTATATTATCCATCGTTCCTCGGGACCCCCGGTCGGGCTTCTGCCCTGGACCCCATCCGTAAAGACAGAAGTGGATCCCAAGTCAACAATTTGATGTATAACATAAAAGAGAGTGTGTGTGTTTATATCGATCAAGACGGCTTCTTGAAGGTTCTGATAATGCTGAAGTGCTAACATTCGAGAGCTTTCAGAGGTTACCCCCTCCCTAGGTCCATGGCAGGGGCTCTGTCCCTGCACCCCGAGGAGAAGGGCTCTCTCTCTTACACGCTCGCAGTGCGCTTTGCGTATACGTTTGCTTCGTCCCCTCCCCCACCCTTTTTGGAAATCCGGCACTGCAGAGGTAAATGGCCATTAACTTTTGACCATGACATAAGTTAGTAGGAGAGGAACTTGCACTTACCAAAGAAAAGAAGCAAAGAAAGTTCATCCTTTAAAAAAATGGGCGTCTACTAATCTGGCAAGCGTTTGTGAACAATAATGAAATGTTTTCTTTTTATTTTTAGTAAAATTCAATATGAATTAAAAAAAAAAAACTATTCTTAGTCTAGGTTGAGCGACTGCTAGCAAGAAAGCAAGTCTGTGCTTTTTCCTGCGAGTAATATTACTTGGTTGGAATATCTGATCATGCAAGTAAATGTTACAAAAACTTTGCAAAAGCGGCAAATGCAAATTTGGGGTTTCGCCAGGGTTCGTAAAAAGGTTACAAAAGGTTCGTTAAAGGTTTGAAGAAAGTTCGCAAACAGTTTTATTTGCGAATTTAATTTTCCGCAAACAGTTGCAAGCGTTGCAAAATAGTCGTAAACTTTTGCAAAACGGTTATAAGACGGTGTCGCTGAAATTGTTTTTGATTCGCCAATTCTAGCGATCACGTTACCATATGGTAGCTATATAAAATCGACCCATTGAGTACCAGGAGTTAGCAAAAGGTCCCAAACACTCACAAATAGTGGTAAAGGATTGGCAAATAGTTGCTAATCTTCTCGAAAACTGTCGCTAACATTTGCTTACAGTCGCTAATAGTGACTAACTGCTTTTCGCAAACACTTTCGCAAACATTCGCTCAAATGTTGCTAATTGTCGCTTAACATCGCTAAATGTCGCTAAAATGTCGCAAAGGCGAACCTAATTTTCGCCAACATTCATCAGAAAAGTTGGCGAATCCAACAAACTCGTACGCCCGGCTTTTCTGCCGGGCGTATACATTCGGGGATCACGCATTTACAAGTACGGGGAGATGATCGGGGTGGTGGAGATTATTGAATATTCAATAGGCCATATTCTTGACTAAAATGGCATCAGTGACGGCATTTCTTTAGGTAGGTGTTATTTAATCAGTAGTGGAGGCATGTTTCTTTAAAAAAAGCCACAACCCTAACACTAACCCTACTTGATGTAGTAGTGCATGCAAAGCATGGGGTGACAAATAACTACTGTAATTGCATACGCTAGTGGCTATTTTGTTAATAGAAACATGCAGCTAATACTGACTGAATGATATATTTATCAGGTGGTTTCCATTTTGATTTTACAACTAGATGGCGCTATCCAATTAAACTTTCGGGTTTATTAGCGTAGAAGAAGAAGAGAGATACAGGCCCGAATTCACAAAGGAGGTTTGTCGACAAACCTATGTTTATGTGCGTCATATGACGCGTTTCGATGCGTTTCAGACCAAGGTTCAGACAAACCTTGGTCTGAAACGCGTCAAAACGCGTCATATGACGCACATAAACCTAGGTTTGTCTACAAACCTCCTTTGTGAATTCGAGCCACAGAGTATGAATGAGAGAGAGAGAGGGAGAGAGACAACGAGAGAGAAAGAAATGAGGAGAGAAAGAGGGGGGAGGAGAAAGAAAAATAGATAGGGGCTTACTTAGTATAGTTAGAATACAACATATTTTAGTATAAGGATTCTCTGGCAACATAATATATATATATATATATATATATATATATATATATATATATATATATATATATATATATGTGTGTGTGTGTGTGTGTGTGAGTGTATGTGTGTGTGTGTGTGTGTGTGTGAGACTATGCTGACGTTGCACTGCATTGCCTCTGTACTATAACAGCTGACACAGCCGGAGACTGGCAGAGCTAGGCTCTGCACAAGGCTTTAGGACTTGTGACAAAGTGCCAAATTAGAATCTGTGCATGTAAACTAAGAACAGAATGAGAAGAGTTTTGAGAAGAGTAAAGAAGGATTTTTTGCTCGTATCTGTCTTCAGTTCGTCAGAGATCATAAGATGATCAAGCCAATTATGCACACAGATTGGTCAGCTCTGCTTCAGTTGGAGACACTCTGACGCACAAATTCTGTGTGCATTCCCAACAAAACAATATTCGCCGTGGTCCAACATTACGCATTCTTTGTTTACACGGCTCTGAGCAATAACTTACAAGGACGCCCTCTCATGAATGCAAACAAATTACATTTTAACATAATAGTAGCGATGTTACATGTACTAAGTGGAAAAATACATTAGGTTCATTAGCGTAGAAGAAAGAGAGATATAGAGTATAAGTGAGAGGGAGAGAGAGAAAGAGAGAGGGAGAGAGAGAGGGGGTAAATAGAGCGGGTGAGAGAAACAAATAGGGGCTCACTTAGTACAGTTAGAAAATATCAGATTTTAGTAAAAGGATTTTCTGGCAATATATATATATATATATATATATATATATATATATATATATATATATATATATATATAGGCTCTCTCTCTCTCTCTCTCTATATATATATATATATATATGTTTTTTGTTCGTTAATGGGATAAATTAAAATAAAAGCACTTCTAGTGAGGGCTCTTTGGTGACAAAGCAGAAAACACTTTTTTTTGCTTTTTTATATGATTAAAATGGATACTGTCAGTGAAAAAAAAGTGCAAGTAGTATAACAACACATGACAACGTGCGTAGCTACGAGGGCACGTAAGCATCCCCAGAAAAAGAAGAAAGAGCAAACTAAGAGAGAGAGAGAGAGAGAGAGAGAGGGGGGAAGAGGGGGAGAGAGAGAGAAAGAAAGAGGAAGAGAGAGAAAAAGGTTGTAGGGGAGGGAAAGTAGATGGAAGCGTGAAATAGCGATATTAAATTGTCCTTAGGATTTGTAAAAATTCGCGAAAATGCAACGGCATATTTTGCTATTCATATGAAACGTCAAGAGTATTGTTCTTTTTTTTTCCAATGACGCATCATGTTAATGTTAATTGTGTGGATTGCAAGAAACGGGGTTCGGTAGCCAGCCCTGCACTAATGTCCTTTGACAAGACATTAATCTGTATTTGCCATTCTCCACCAAATTATTCACAAATTGAGGTTTTTTTTTCCATAGTCCATTAGTCAGTCTTTTGCGTTTTTGCTATATTGCACGAGTCAAAAAGACAGTTTAAGAGAAGTTTACGTTTAATTTTCATTCTATTTTGGTATACAAACTGCGCCACATTATTAAACGGTTAAGGATCCTTCACAGATGCCGCCGTATTAGCCAACCGCTGGTTTGTTGTTGTTGTTGTTGGGGGGGGGTGTATAGGCATTTCAAACCCTTTAAAATACATGTGTAAACAAAATTTCTGTAGACAATTGGGAAAGTATATACGCTGAGGTTATCAAAATGATATAGGACACACACGTGTGACTTGGAAGTTTGGTTAAATATTTTCAGCCATTTCTCGTGATTTTTTTTTTCAGATTTGAAGGCATTTGCACAGCAATTCATTTCAGAGGACATTTCTGCCACGATATTATTCAACTTAAAAAAAGTAACACATTGAGAAGAATGAGAAAAAAATCAAACTTCTCATCCATATGACAGCTCTCAGCCTTCTCTTCACGAGCGAGTGCAATGTCAATAAGATGCTAGATATGTATTAATTGATTAGAGATATAATTAAGAAGGATACTTTTAATTGGTCTTAGACTTTTGTCATGGTGTTTAACTGTTGTTCTGGAATTCTAGTCATTTAACTTAGCTTCTGTAGATTAGAGTTAAATTTAAACTCGCCGTTTAAAAAAAAAAAATCTAAGTATAAAGAGAGGGATGTAAAAAGTGGATTGGATACATGTATTTTGTTTTTGTACGAGAACATTTGTCAAATAATCTATGGGTCATCATAAGTTTAATTTAATGTTCCCTGCATGATTCACTTATTTTGCACTTGATATCATGCGCTTAGGACTAAAGACTGCCCTTAAATATGATCTAGACAATCATAAGAACTTCAAGTTTAAGTAATTCGTTGTTATGGGAGCCATAACCTGCATATTATACCCATCGTTCACTGGGACCCCCTGCAGGGTTAGCACCTGGACCCCATCCGTAAAGACAGTAGTGGATAGCAAGACAACAATTTGTTGTATAAAATTGTCCTTAGAAGAGAGAGTGGGTGTTTCTATCGATCAAGACGGCTATCTTGAAGGTTCTGACAATAGTGAAGTTTTAAAATTCGAGAGCGTCTAGGCCTCCCCAGGTCACCGGCAGGGGCTCTGGCCCTGCAACCCAACGAGAAGGGCTCGCTCTTATGCGCTCGCAGTGCGCTTTGCGCACACGTTAGCTGCACAGTCATATCTTATTGTTACGTAGCATTGGCCAACTCAACATCCAATCAAATCCAATGCAATATTTATTTGATGCAGTGCCTTTATGATGCACTGACAAGGTACTTCATACATCATTTCTCCTTTATTCTTCACGTCGCGTCAACCAGCACCAGTTGAGCTAATTCAATCCATTGCTTTCAGGCAAAAAGAGTTTGACTTCGGAATTTTCTTGATCTTGCCAACAGACGAAGTTGTCTTTTATATAGTAGCTAATTTGTTCCACAACTCTGCTGCAACCGGTGTGAAAGACGTTTCTCTTGCAGTTTTGTTTATTTCTGTTTTGGGGGAGAGAGAGAGAGAAACGTTGAGTATAAAGTGAAACATACGACGACAAGCGTGTATGAGCCCTGAGGACGACGAACCAGGCAAGGGTTTATGTTTTCTGGACATCGATGGTTAAAAGACTTGTTTACTGGCAAAACTTATTCTCTGTCGCACAGGAAGCTAATGCAGTTCAAGTCGAAGTCATATTTCTGGTTTATCGAGTTTCACAATGTCTGCTCTATCTACATATCGTCCGATGAATGCAAAGGTAAGAATCACAAATGATTTTTTTTTCTTCTAATTTTTTAATCTAGTGTCAAAATTATTGTCTACCTTTTTCGTAGTACGATATTACTCTCAATGTTTGATGATTGTTTTAGCTGGCCTCTAAAGAGCGTGTTTAAGCTTGTAAGTAAGCAAACAGGCGACCGACGACTTTAAGTCCTCTCTGAGGGACTTCGTAATGAGGATTGATGCTTTACCAAAGGGCACGAGCGCATTGACTATGCTTTCGAATCCTTGAACTCCCGGTTACGAGACCACTGGTTTACCACTGATGTTATAAAGAATAACATATGGCCCCTGTTTCATGAATCTTGTTATCAATAACAAGTAACAATCACTGTTATAAGCTACTGAAATCGTGGCTTTTGATTGGCTGAGTGCAAATTTGTTATAGAAATTTAGCACCTGTTATTGACAATAGGTTTTATGAAACGGGGCCATGGTCACAAAATTCCGACTCGTCAGGTTAAGGGCACTATCGGCCCCCTGTATATACATTTATTTGGGTGAAAAGAAGGAAAGTATTTTAGTTACAATATTCTTTTGTCTGGAGTTTATAATTACGAAAAACAGCTTCGAAGATATATAAACATAGTCCATGAAAATATGTATATGTACAAAACAACCATAGTCTTTCTGCTTTTGTTTTCTTCTTGTAAGACAACTGAAGTGATTAGACATGTGTTGTGTATGTATGTACGTGTCTTCTTTTGTCACAGTGTTTATTATTTAGTTTATCAAGTATTTGATTGATTGATTTATTCATATAGTTACTTGTGTATTTGCCCCTTCCCACTTTTGTTATGTTTTTGTTTTTGTGTACCCCGAGTGGCCTTGTCAGTGGTATTGACACTGTTTTCCTTTATGGCCCTGCACACATAAACGCATGAATTATAACATGATGAATAAGTAATTAATGCGAATTACGCACTGTAAAATTTTGAACAATCTAATACCAACTAATGAATGGCTGGAACGTATAGGAAGGAAAAGTAGTTCACTGTGCTCTTTTTGCAATGCGACACCCGAGACAATGGATCATTTATTTTTTACATGTCCTAAGATAGCAGCCTTTTGGAATGCGCTACGCAGAAGAGTGTCGTATTTTAATCCCGATTATTTTCTTTCAGGCAAAAACATTTTATTTGGAATTATTGAACCAAAAAGTCAAGCTACCTTAGCTTTTAATTTTCTTACTTTACTCGGTAAACAGTTCATTTTACGTTGTAAATATCAAAAGATTACGCCTAGTTTGAAACAATTTAATAATTATATTTTGTCTTATAAATCTACTGAAGAAGATATTGCAAAAAAGAAAAACAAATTTGAGAAGCATATGGCGAAGTGGCAAAACATTAGCAAGTATTTTTGCGTTGCGTAACGATAAACTTTATATGTACAAAACGTTTCAAGGGATAGATGTGTTTGTTTTTTTACACGAAATGTTATTTTCATGTTGTGGTGTATTTGATGTACTACGTTTTATTATATAATAGAAAGGGTCAGATTATAACGTGTTATGCCCCGGCGGTGCAGGCAAGCCGACTGCGGACCGACGGGGGAGCTATACATGTGCTCTACTTCTTAACCTCTCTCTTTCCATTTAGTGTCGGCCTGGTGGTCGTATCGTCTGTGCGGCCGGGGTATGCAGAAGTATTATGCTATGTTTTTGTTATGTTACATTGTAATGTGAAACTACATGATTGAAGTGTAAAACAATGTTTATTTATTTATTTTTCTGCAAAAAAATGTAACGCATACTTTGTGAATTATTGTGTTTTTTGACCAATAAAACTTATCAAGATAAAAAAAAAATATTTGAACATTATCATTAATGAAATTCGCACGAGTTTATGAAACAACAATCTTTGGAAATATTTGCATTTTCATTTTCATTAAAATATTAATTTACATGTTTTTCCTTTTCAACAGTCTATCCGTGGGCGATCGCATCTCATTTTTCTTTGCATTCTACTGCAAACATCAGGTAAATTTTGAGATAATGTTAGGCTTAATAGCTTAATGGCTTACTTCTGTCCATTGGGTCTTCGCGTCGATTCATGTCGTCGGGTTTTACGATGTTTTGTGAAAACATTCCCTCATATTCTCGAAAGATCAGATGCATCTGGTTGTCGGGTTACACAATATTTTTTTGAGCAGATGTTTCTTCACTTATTGAAAACTCAAATACAAAATATTCAAACAACAATAGTAGTATATAATATAATTGACTAACATAAAATATGACAACTGAAGAAAAACATACATTGATATATTTGAAAACCTGAATGTATGGAGGTAAATAAAAGAATCTAGATAAATGCAGAGGCCAACTGTCCTATTAAAGCGTGGACGCTTGGGGCGATAGCAGCTGGGAAGAGGGGGGAGGGGGGCGGCAGCACATGACGCTGTTACACGAGTACGTAGGAGAATAGAGTGTCACGAAAGGTCCGTTTAATTGAATGCAATAACAAATAATAATGCCCGTTGAGGTAAGATATTTTTTTTTTTGCATTTGAAAACAGGCCAATAAAAAATGATAAATTATGGATCTCTAGCCTCCTTTTTTGGGGGAAAAAATCTTGTGTTTATTTATCTCGTGTCAACAAATTATCGGGTCGAGAAGTGACTTTTCGTAGATTTCGTTTTGGAAGGTGTCGTGTAAACAGGAACCAACATTTTGGCGATAAGAGGAGTGTATTTCCCAAAGTTTACACCCGATCCTTCGGGAAGTAGGGCGTTAATATCGACGAAAGTTCGTGTAAACCCGACACGACAACCCAACCCAACAACCCGACCCGACGCGAAGACCGATTGAAGGAAGTAAGCCAGCTTATTGATACCTCTCACACTTTCGTTCCTTATATTTCTACGGGAAAATAGCCTTTCTTGGGACCATTTTAAGGCTCTACAGCCTTTCCAATTCATATATTGGCTTAGCAGATTCACAAATAATCAAGTTGTATCGTGATCAGAATGTATGTGCAAAACTTGGATTTAATTGCTCAAAATTTTCCCATATTACACGTGTTTTAATCAGGTTACATTGGTTGCCAATAAGGCATAGAATTGCATTCAAATACTTTTAATTGTTTACAAAGCATTGAATGGTCAAACCTCAAATTATTTGTATGAATAATTATCGTTTGAATCACATCAATATGCACGTAACTTGCGAAGTACATAAGACAAGCTGCTTCTAAAGTTACTTCACACAAAAACAAAAGTAACTCTTGGAGATTGTGCTTTCAGCTGCGCCGCTCCAAAGCTCTGGAATAACCTACAACTAGACATGAGAAAAGTCTCATCTGTTGCTGTCTTCAAAGTTTTGTCGAAACGCATTTGTTTTCAAGGACTTTTGAATAGGTTTTGTTTTAATGTGTGTCCGTAAAGTAGCACTGTTGGGAGTTTGGTTTTCATCACAGCGCAGAAGAGTACATTCATATAGTAGCTGCGCTTCATAAATTGATCTAATTATTCCAATAGCGGATGGATGAAAAAGTAAATTGATATATATTAAAAAGAGATAATCCAAGATGAAGCAATATCTAACCTATACGCAGTTTACTAGTTATCTACTCTTTTGTATCAGTAAAGGTTTGTATTTTGGTAATATCGAGCTGATGAAATACATTTCTCGCTCTTCCCCTTCATTTGTCCAGCTATTGTCGCATCGCCGGACATTAGCGAAAATCATTGTCCGCACTTGACAATTACGTCGTGTCCAGCAGTCACATTAGATAATGGTGAGGTAGTACAGTACCTTACCAAACTTTTACCACCGGATCGAAGTTGGTTGTTGGACTATCTACCAGATACCGATGTTTTTGAAGGCCTTACACATTTCTATTGTGCCAAGCCAGGTAAGAATGACACTGAGGACAATACTAAATTGATCAATGTTTCTGTGAAAGTAAATAATCTCAATTTAGTAATACAATGTAGCATGTAGATATGATCAGTTTCTGATTGCTTACCGTTATCATTACATCCTTCATGATTTACTCCATGTCATACTTGTCCATTTAAAATATAAGTTGGAGCTCAGGTAAAATTTGAAAACAGTTTGTGGGATTTCCAACTATTTGTATGTGAGATCGGAAGAATACCATAGTACTCAGAAATATCCCTTGGAAATTATTGCTCTCCGACTAACCTCTCATTAGAAATACAATAAATATCAGGAATGTTGGCAATGCATGTGTATAGAGCGGTGAAGTGTGACGTCATCAAAAAATCAATTTTTGGAATTTCTCAATTTTGTCTTCATTTTCCGAAAGACCACCAACAATAATGTCCAAATGTCGAAAACCAATTGAATAGGTAAAGTATTGGCTGAGATATGACCATCTGAATAAAACGATTGCCTATGGGAACTCAGTGTTATATTGCTCTGGTTCATATCATTAGGAGCCAGAGCAATATAACACTGAGTTATAGTCAATACCTTCTGCAGCTTTCTAAACCATACTTAAGACCCACCTTATGTTTACTGGTAACAAATATATTTTTCCTTCTCAGAGTTCAACTTATTATTAATTGACTTCATATAGTTTTATTGATTTAATTTTGAGCTTTTGAATTGAAATTATGTTGCCTTGAGCATCTATAGAGATAGATATGTGCGCTTTATAAATATGTCCATTATTGTTATTAATATTATTATTGTATTGTATCGCATTTATTCAATGTAAAACCTGCTCTCAGCTAGATGCTGCTTTTAAGTAAGGCCGTGAACAGAAGTTCAAACATGACAATACATGAATACAAAATTGTATAAAAGAAAAAATGATACAAAAGTAACAAAATTAAAATGACTACGAAAAGAGAAAAACTTTATTATGAAGAACAATATTATGTCAATAAACAGATGAAAAAGGAAAGTGAAATAAAATTAGACAAAGATTAGTCAAAGCTTATCAAAATAAAAAGGGGATGGGTGTATTAAAAATATGAAAAGGGTCCGTACAAACGTTACCATATTTTTATGTGTTTAACATACAATATTTGTATTTATAGAAATGTGTATATTGGACTGCACAAACATGTGGTCTGAAATTGTATTCAACAGCTTTTAGCTGTTTATAGTCATATTTTGAATATGATGCATTTTAATTGGCAAAGTATATTGTGCATTGGCGTGACAAAACAAAGATGAAATTACGGCAAGTGGCGTGCTTTAAACGTAAATAGTAATAAGAAGATTACCCTGCAGCAGACAATTTTCCCAATATATACATAATGGATAATCGAATTCCATGATAAAAGAAACACGCGTTTTAACTGGCATTTTTAATATAGAACCGGTAGGATATTAGAAAGCTTTCAATTAGAAAATGATATTGAAAGTGTATAGTGCCCCGTAGTTCATTAATTAGGTGGTCTGTCAACGACATTTTAAGCATTTCGCAAAAAAACGCGAACACACGAATGCGCGCGCGTTTTTGCCCGTGACGGCCGAACGCAAAATAATTCCTCCTAGTTTAATTTTGACATGATATTCCTCATTTTTTTCCAAACAATTTGATACCTTGTTCACCTTTTTCTGACCAGTAATAACGCAATGAGCGTCCGTCAAAGTTGACAGCACGCGCGGCCCTTTGCTATCTTTATCCACAATACATGGGCAAAAACATGCCTATACAAAATCCATTGTAACTCTTCAGAATGGATGGGAACTCCCAATTTTTTTCATATTTGGATAGATTATGAGTCGGATATATGATTTCATGTCTCATTTGACCCTCAATTAACTCATGACATCATCATAATGGCCTACGAACTCAAAATTTCAATTTGTTCAGGTTGCATCTTATGACGTCAGCATATTTTTTGAAAATTGATTGTATCTCTGTAAATATTGATCTATTTTCTTCAAAATTTTGAAATGTTCTAGCTGAGACAATTTTCTACAAATGTTGTATACACGGTTTTTCATTTTGACAAAGGCATCATGGCGTATTTTTTTAAAGGAGGCATGTCAATTTTTCACATTTTTGCGTGTATTCTCTGTGGGACTTGACTTTTTTTTCAAAACTGGATTCTACATTCCCGTCTTTCGCGAGCAATATCTCCGTTGTTTTAGCTTCGTTTTCGCTGAGCTTCAAGTATGTTGTAGCTGAGACAAAAAGCTATCACCAGTGTGCCCTTTATTTTTCAATCAAACTTTAAAATTCGTGCGCGTTTCAATGGGCAATATAATGTAAAAAGTGGTAAAAACATGTCTATATAATATCCGCCATAGCTCGTCAGAATGCCTGAATACCCCTCAATTTTTTTCATATTTGGATAGATTATGAGTTGGAGATATGATTTCATGTCTCATTTTGCCAGTACAAATATCGTGACGTCATCATAAAGGCCTTGGAACCCAAAATACGAATTTGCATATTATGACGTCAGCATATTTATGGAAAATTGATTATGTTGTAGCTAAGACAATTCTCTACAAGCTCAGTTACCACATTTTTCATTTTGATGACGTCATTATAGTGAAAATTGCAACTAAAGGCGACATGTCAGAAATTTCTTAATGTGCGTGTTATGTCTATGGAAGGTGAATTTCGTTTACATCATGAATCTACATGACATTGTTCTTTGAGCAGTATCTCGCTTATTTTTGTTCTATTTCCTCCCATATTTTGGTACTTTATAGCTGAGACTATGGGCCATGGGAAATGTGCCTTTTGTTTTTTGCTCAGATGTTAGGATCATGTCGAAATTTTCAATTAATAGTTGAAATTGCGACTATGCCAAGGCGGTTTGTCAGCTTTGTATGTAAATTCAATGAGAAATATTTTGGTCCATTGGTTAAAGCACTTGCCTCCCATTCAATCGACCCAGGTTCTTCCGAACGATTCCAGGTGGGTCAATTTTTTGGTTCCGTTTTACTCATGATTTTATAATCTAATTCTTCGACGGTCATAACATATGCAATCACAAACGATGTAATAAAATGCCTAATTTTGCGTGTTATTACTGTTGGAGAGGAATGTCAATAGTTTGTGTACAACACTATGGGAAATCGGATTCCTTGTCGTTGATTAAAACTATAGGGTTAATCTAAGTCTAAAACAATATCAAATCGTCCCATATCTATGATGCTAGTCTCCTTTCCAGACGTTTATACTTTTCCAGTTATTCAGCCCAGGTATATGCAATGTTTACGTCTCTCCCACCGGACATAGAATTGTTTCCATGTCTATAACTTCTCTCTCTATATATATTATTGTAAAAATTCAATTCTTTTTATGCTGGAAATATTAAATGCATCGTTCTCCATTGCATCTCTTTCTATTTCTCTCTCTCCTCTCTCTTGCTCTGTTTCCCTTCCCCTCTCTTGTTCTGCCCCTATCCTTCTCTTGCTCTGTCTTTGCATCTCTCTCTCTCTCTACTCTTTCACTCTCTCCCTATCTCTGTCTCCCTCTCTTGCTCTGCCTCCCTCTGTCTTTGCCTCTCATTGTATACTCTTTCACCCTCTGGTTCTCGTTCTCCCTCCGATATCTCTTGTAATTTTCTTTAATTTCCTATAGCTCTTCATTTTGCCCTTTGTATTCTTATTTCACCCCTACCATGTTTCCTTATACTATCCTCTCTCCTTCCAAGTGTATGCATTCTGATCATGATTCCTCTTTCATCCCTCGGTCCAGCTCATGTATTTTTAAATGACTATAACGCGTCTCCCTCTCTCCAACTCTATATCTATATTTTCATTAAATTTCATTATGATCATGAATTTGATCATAAACATTTCTTAGTATTTTGTTCATCAGTTAAGTTATCACTTCAGTTCAGGTCACAGTTCAATCTATCAGTTCATCAGTTCATTCATCTCACTTCAGTTTAATCTATCAGTTCATTAGTTCATCAGTACTTCATTCATCAATTCATATCTTAATACATCATTTTACATTAACATCATTATATTGGATCATTGAATTGAGGATGAGCATGATCATAAGAATTGAAGACAGACCACCTAATTCGTCCTCATGACGAATTAAATTTCTAGTTAAGATTATTTTAGATTGACTACTGCATGTATGAGATAAAGATGAGTCCTGGCCATGTGATTTCATTTGGAAAGAAACACTCTGAAAGCGATTGGGAAATCCTAATCTTGTGGCACATAAGTATCGGTGTATACTGTGTGGTTTTGGAACCATCAAAATGATAAGAAATTGGCTCAGTCTTGCTAAAACTTTCATGCACTGTACACAGAAAGGTGTATATGGGACTACATAAACATGTGGCATGCAAATTGTGGTGAACAGCTTTCAGCTGTTTATAATCATATTTTGAATATGATGGCATTTGAAGAGCAATCCTTTTCAAGATAATTTTGTCGTGTTTGTTCTCTTCCACACCAACATAAAAAGGATGAAAAACTCAAAGTCACGTTATTGTTTACATTTCCCAGAATACAACCCTTTCTTTGGAAGTAAATATTAATGAAAAGATAACACTGCAGCAGTCAATTTTCAAATACATACATAATGGATAATCGAAGTCCAATGTCAATGACATAATAGAATAGAAAGTAGACAATCGCTTTAATTTGCAAATTAATTTGTGAACTACCTTGAGAATACAATGATTAATTACTGCCAGCGGCTTTCTAAGCTTATCAGTATGAAAGGTCGGGGCGTACTGTCATCTCAAATTTACATAGAGAATTCCAGCTCGTGTAGCACGCTAGGCATGTATTGCATCGGGACGATAAAAGATTTTATGAAAATGTTTGGCGATGCGTGTTTTATTTTCAATTAATATAATTGTCACAAGAATAATACGTCTATGCTCCCGTCCCAGCATACCAAACAAGAGAGTGTGTATGTAATAGTGGATTACAGTTACACTTTGCGAAAGGATATTTTTGTTGTTGCTGTAAGATACTTTTTATGCTCTTTTCCGTTTTATCTATTGTCAATATTCACATATAATCGACGAATATTGTTTAATTTGTGCTATGATTCTTCATAGCTTCTCTTCATTACTCATCTACAAGAGCATTGTAAAACAGCAAATAATGATAATAATAATAACAAAAATGATAATAATAATAATGATAATAATAATATTAATAACAATAATATAGGTTTTTGCGGCCAAATTCACACATTTTTCATTCAAGTTCATATTCCGAGCATTCGAATTCGCGCCAGTTGCACTCGCAGCGTTAAATGAGCTTTCAAATTCAGAATCCGTTCGTTCAAATTCACTATCCGTGCAATCAATTGCTAAATGGGGTCATTTAAATGTTAACTGTGTATCTACCTCCTTTTTTAAAATACCATTTTGTTTCTTTCTTTCCTTTCGTTTATTTCTTCTATCTTCTTCTCTTTCTCTTATTTGTTTTTCTCTAATCTTAAAATTTCACTTTGGTTTCTTTCTTTTTAAAAACGATGGCGGGGGGTTGATGGTAATTCATTATTTGAAGGTTTACCCACACAAAATACATCTAGGGTTGCTGCACGAACCCTAACGCCCACAGATCCCAGGCCTGCATGATGATAAGACAGAGAAAATCAAACAAACTAGTACATGGGAGAATGGGAATTCTTTTTTTGGATGAAATAGTGAAACTAAAATGGGAAATTTTGTGACAAATCAATCAACCAATCAATCAACCATCCACTCTGTCTTTCATTTTTCATTCACTCATGCTTTCATTCACGCATTTGTTCATAATATATTTAGAGACGGCGCTTCAGGGAGGAGAACAGGCCCCCACATTTCGAAGTACCCCAAACAAGGCTCCTTTTTACATAAAAAATTGCCCCTTTTACTGCAAATACGTGCCAATTTTTCTTTTTAATAGATGCCCGTTTCACCTTCTTAAAAGCGGCCCTTGCCACCTGTGATATATGTCTCCTTTACCTCTGATAATTGCCCCTATTCAAATCGGAAATGTGCCCCTGTTCCGTTATAGTAAGTGATCCTTTTCCAATCTCATTAGTGTTTTTATCTCTGGTGAGTGCCCCTTTTCATGTGCGAGAAGTGTCCCATTGTTACCACTGATAATTGCCCTTTTTACTTTGACCCGTGTTTCTGTTTTTTCTAATAAGTGCACTTTTCCCTTCTGATAAGTGCCCCTTTTTCTTTTCTATAATATGTGCCCTTAATCTAAAGCTACTAAAAGCAAATTTTCTTTCATTTCTCCCGAAGCTCACTCGCTACGCTCGCTCGCATTATAGTTGCTATAATCATGTTACTCATTAAAGATATTTTCAGTCTTTCATGATAAGATTGTGCTTAAACCCCATCAGGATTGTTATTCCTCTTTATAAAATGTAAATTTTCACACTGCGACCTCACAATTGTTTATTATTTTCACGGGTCAAATGAATGAATATTCAGACCATCACACTCAACTGCAAAGTATGATGCTTAAACAGCTTTTTGGACCATGTTAAGAGCGAGAGAAACAAATATTGAAATCATCCCTGATAATGTTAACACAATGTAGGGGTATATATATATATACCAATAAATACAAACGGTATATTTTCGCTTTTAGGTTTCCATTTGAAGGTGCCCTATTTTGTTGGTGCCCCTCCCCCCACTTTGGAAGATGCTCAGGTTATATAAATTCGGCAGAGCATTGCTGCAGCTATCTTGTTAGCTCGAGCGAGCGGCACACATATAGCTAGATGTAATGCCAACTAGCTGCCGTGTACACGGAGCGACTAATTTTCAGGAGCTTCAGCTATGTGTTACACTTTAAGACCATGTTACTTTAAGACTTTAATAAACGATGCGATTGGCCCCGTTTCATAAAACTTGATATCAATAACAAATTATAGTGACTGATACAAGCTACTGAAATCAATGCACCTGATTGGCTGTGGGATAATTTGTTATAGAAATGTGACACTTGTTATTGATTTAAAAGAAATATGAAACAGGTGCTCTTCCAAGCCGATTAACTTTTGTTCCCTTCTCGCATTCATTTCGATTTGAGCTTGTCTCTCTGATCCTTGTCTTCATGGCGGCACTTGTGAGGAGACCGATACAGGATTTAACTGCACCTGCTTAGATAACTACCGTGGGGACAGGTGCGAGTATGGTAAGTGTAAGCTACGGGGGGGGGGGGGTCTGCGGATGCCGCCCCCATTGTTTCACAATGAAAAGGGGGATGAAATAAAAGTAGACCAAGGGGAAATAAAAATATGCAAATGAAAAGGTTCCTTTCTACAAAAATATCATCTCCCTTGTCGCTCTTTTGGCAGTGATTCTATTCTGATTATTTATAAGGTCTGAAGTCTAAATATCGATCTCACGGTTTGCAAGTTCTCTCTATTTTTTGACGTGGTGCGTCAAAGATCACATCAGTCGCTGACTCAGTCCTACGTCAGTCAAAAATGGAGCCTCGTTTTCAACTTTTTGAGTAAGGGTTTTTCGTTTTGTGACATTCCAGAACCCATTTCTCTGGTTCTTCTTATATCGCGTAACTTATGTTTTTCTAACACGATCGCAAAGACCTTAGATAAATCAAGCAAGGACATTTTCCGAACCTTTTTCGTATATCCCACAGACATTAATAGTGGAATACGCCATTGCAGTGTTAATTCAATTCAGTAGCCTCAGCTGAGTAATTGATGGGACAAGGCTATCGAGATTGTCTTAGACTGATTATTTTCAAAATTCCAAATACCATTCCAGATGCATTCATCCACACCTTAAAACTGCTTGGAGGAAACCAAAATGAGGGACGAATCGTTTTCACAACTCGCTCCAATCCTACCAAGTACATGCGGATTCACCAAGAACAATGGAACAAAAACTCATCTGACCTGATCTGTCGATATTTCGGGTTTGAAGGTATGCCTCTTAGGAGAAATACACAGCAGAGGGCGAAGCCGTCGTAAGCTTTAAAAAAAGGAAAACTAATGATTTGTACAGTTTGCATGTTTGGATAAGTAACCATAAACATAAACATTAAAAAATATAAACCAATAATTTCGAGATACGCCTGAATTGATATACATTCAGAGAAAACTTCGGTTCCTTGATCATCTCTCTGCACGATCGCTCATTTGCCACAAGTGCAATTTCGCAAACATCAATTGGCACCTTTTGCGGGAAGGATTGCTTTGTAGAACATTATAGTATGGCTTTGCAAAATTACCCAAATTCCGGTCTTCAATAACTCAATGAAAACCACTTTAACACTGTTATAGATTAATCTTGCTCTACAAACAGTCAAATAATCTCGAAACCTCTGGAATATCTATCCCATGATAAATACAATGTGGCACAGGGATTCTGGGTGGCATGTTTAGACTTAAAGTGCGGGTTCAAAGAAAATCACAAATATGGCAAATAACATATTACTAGAAACTGGTAAGCTAATAGATGGCCATCGTACAAGTTGTAGGTCAACTACAAATCGGATGATTTATAAAAAAAATACAAAAAAACCACCTCCATAGCATCTGGGATATGCGAGAGATTCGCCAGAAAATAACGATGTTTTAATACCGTCACAATATGAACCAATCCTGCCCAATCAGACGACATCCCATAAAGAATGAACATAATTGCAATGCTATTATTTCTCAAATTATAATGAGTTTAGTGTATATAAATGTGATGGAATTTTACACCATTCAAAAAGGGATATGACCCCGATTCTGATAACTAAATTCTTTTGTTTGTAAATACACAGGATAGGGGTTAATGAACAATCAAAGAAACCACACTTTCAAATTTAAAACCCCCTGGAATGAAAGCATGGACGCATTTGTTCCCTCTTGAAACGCCGAACATACCGCGGTGTATGCAGCTGAAAATACAATGGCGTCTTATTTTGTTTACAAGCGACGGATTCCTTTATTTTTTATCGCTGCATTTTTCATCAAAATAATACCATGCGCGGGGTTTAGAGTGAGGCAATAGATTAAACATTTAGTCTGACGGTAGTGAAGTAAGAGAAATAACTGAAGAGAAGACGACGAAACAGACACTGAAAATGTGTGAGATGTCATGGGACATCGTCTGCTTGTGCAAATCATGTTCAACATGTGACGTCACACATCTCAGCAGCGATCGGAGAGCATTTTAGGTGCTATGTCGGGGCTGTATTTAAGAGTTTTGTAATTCATAATAATCATTACTTCGAATGTTTCCGAGCATGGAATTTTGATAACCTTGTCAAATCAAAGTGTTACCTTTGCAATAATGACAATAAAGTTAGTTTGTAAAATCAATGAACCTGATCTTTAACATAATGGCTCTGCTCTCCCTAGCGGTCCAGATCTTTCAGAATCTTTATTAATAGCCAGACTGTCGTATCCTCTCCTTTGTATGTTGTAGGTTTTGAAACTTGAGGATAACCCGCAGAATATCAAATGTTTGTTAATGGCATCTCTTGGCTTAATGCCCTGGACTAAATTTTTGCCCTAAGTAATGACAAATTAATGTGGATACATGGCCATAATGATAGTCATCGCACTATTTGGGATGAAAAGTTAAACCATATGAAATTTCAGTGGTGCATAATTATGAATTTCTACTTCATACATGGTTTCATTAGGCGCGTTTGCCACTGTAAGCGGAGTGCAATACAATGCCTCGTCCATAGACGCCGATGCCGAAGCTGCATCAGTGATATGTCCACCTAATACCACAAATATTACCGACTGCTGGCATGATGAGACGAAGATGACTACGAATGAGAAGAGCATAGCAGTGGTCTGCTGTCCGGGTGAGTAAGAGTAGTCCAGTGGTTTAAACACTTGACTGGAATGCATCTCCTGAAATCATAAAGAAGTCCTAAGAATTTGTTTAAATTCTACATTGCTTCTCTCCACTCTGGTGTTAAATTTGTACCCAGTAGGTTGCGAAGGTCATTGTAGTTTGCTAATAACTGTAAGCGTCTTTATAATGCTGCCTAGCTGGAATGCTCCCCAGTGAGTGGAGAATGTACATACATTATGTGAGTACAAGCATGAATCCGATGACCGGGGTAATAATGATATATAAAGCGCTTAAAGACATAGTCGATGGGCCAAGTGCTTTACATCCAGTATGTTCGTTTTACTATCATTCTTCCATTACATATATTTATTTAAAGTTGTGTGATTAATGACTCCTTCTTTAGCGTTACCAGTGTGGAATAAATTCAATTAAATTTGAATATAACCTTCAGTTCTACTAACGACGGGAAGCCTTTCCCACAAAATCAATGACATTTTTAAAAGATATTTGTTAATGAAATGCCAAAATGATCTTTGAGAAAATATATAAGTAGTGAGCCACGGTAATGTTGTTTACATGTTGTTCTGATATACACGTATGACACGTGGTCCCGGCAAATACAGGGGGAGGGGATAATAAAAACAGGAGAACATGATAATTAAAAAGACAAAGAGACGATAAATGTTAAAAATCAAGGCCGCAGTTTAAGTGTTGATGCGCCCTTTTAAAGGTAGCGTATTTTATTGACAGTACTTTAAATTTACGTATACTGCCATCTGCTGTTCACAATATCCCCATGTGTCGACAGCAATGTCCCTCAATGCATCACCAACTGGTGACGGGTGCGTGATAATGCTAATGGGTACAGGACGAAGAAATCTCTTCGATATGTAGCCCTACGCCTTTACCGAAAGATGGCGCAATTGAAAAATACATCACAGCAGTGGTAACGATATTTGTAAAATACCCAGCCTTCGAGGCTAAAACTCGATGTTATTCTCCTTTATCTTTTACGTTCAGTACTCGTGTGTAATCCACCTGGTGTTCCACTTGGACTTGAAAGAGGTACTATTCCTGACTCTGCTATTACCTCTTCTGGTTGCGCTGATTCGGAATCCCTTTGCACTCAGCATGCCCGACTTAACGGCCCATCTGCTTGGATCCCAAGTGCGGCAAACCCAAAGTGGCTCGATGTCCAGTTTGAATCCAGCTATGTAGTAACTGGCATCGCCACCCAGGGGGGCCATCCACCTTATTTATGGACTACGTCATACACTATCTCATTTAGTACAAGCAGTGAGGATCGGGATTACTATGTCAACGTGTATTCCCGAGAAATCCAGGTAGGCTACATCTTCGATTATCTTCTTGTAAACAATCTCTTGTTGAAGTAATGCATGTTTCACATCAGCTCCCTAAATACATTGATCAGACCTGAATGAAATGAATTTGAATCGGTTTTACAATTTTTTTTTATTTTTCTTAGTTTAGTTTGCATTAATTCTACATTCCAACAACACATAGGCCTACACAATAGGTAGTATATACCAGAGAGGTTATAAAAGCAATCGCAAAACATTTTTCGTAGAGGTCTCTGGTCTAGGTTATACGTCGCTGGACTGTGAATCACATGGTTCGCGGTTTGAGTCCCTCTGCCGCTCTAATTCCAGGTGCAGTAAATGGGTACCCGGTAGGAAGAAATTCCTTGAATGCTCATCCTAGTTCGGCTAAAACGGGGGTAATAATCAATATGATTTCATTGCCCTCAGGGAGAATACTATTAATACCGACGAGGCTACCCTCGGTTAATCACATACATTGTATTGTTATTATTATTATGATTATTAACATTATTACTTTTATCATCATTATTAACATTATTATTTCTACTACACCTGTAGTATCATTACTATTATTTTTAGTGTTATTAGGCCAACTACCAACAAATAACGTGTTTCTCGTCCGGACTTTTTTTTTAAAAGGAAGAGGCAGGGCATTACTATTTACTACTTTGTAATTTGTTTCCATTTTTTCCAAGATGGCTGCCATGAAAAGTATAGCTGGCCAAGCCTATTTATTCACATATATTGTGCTATGTGACTGATGCTGTGTATGACAAAACAAATGATTTGTATCACTTTAGAATTTATTTAAACAAAATGTACATCACAGGCTTCGGGGGGGGGGGGTTGGGGGGAGCTTTTTTAATTCTGAATAGTAAATAGTAAAAAAAAAAAGGGAGGCGGCGGCAGCCAAAAAGGCGGCGGGAGGGGACGGGAAACACTTCATTATTGTTATTTGGCCTTATCATTGTTTATAAATATGCGACGTCGCTTATTTCGTCGCGGATTTCACAACAAAGATTCGCGATTTCACCATATATGGGCCACCATATATATCCCCATAGGAAGACAATCTGATTGTATCTTGGAGTAACTAGGTCAAAAGTCAAAGGTCACAGGTCAACTTGAAATTCCAGGTATCGGCCTCGTTATCGCGATATTTCAAGGCTTTAAACTTGGTTATATTATGTGCCATCATCGGAATACATTCTGATTAGATTTTCGGTAAGTTGGTCAATGGTCAAAGGTCATAGAGATAATTTTTATGATATTACAGGTTTTCTCCTTATTGTCGCGATATCTTAAGAACCATTAGTGGTATTAGTCTCAAACATTAGATTTAATGTAAGTAGGTCAAAGGACACACATGTAAATTTCTGAAATTAATTTTTTTTTAGCCTTGCTATCAATATCTAAACATTTCATTACATATGGAAACGTTTGCTTGGATTTGTCTCATAAAAGAGGTTGACCACAAACCGTTACTCCCACGCAGTGTTGAGTGCAGTGCAGTCATGTAAACTAGACCCTGTCTATACTGTTCTCATCAAGGATTGCTCCTCTTCATTTGCCTTTGTCATCTCACAGATTGTCAACTTAAGTATTGATCAGGCATGCGTACCTTCTGTCCTTAAAACGGCACACATTCTTCTTTTACTGAAGAAACCTAATCTTGATTGTGAATTACTAAGTAATTACCGTCCAGTTTATAATCTCCCGTTTTTGTTTAAAATACTTGAGAGGGTGGTGTTCTCGAGATTAAATGATTATTGTCTCGATAATGACCTCCCTTGATCCATTTCAATCCGCAAACCGTCCCCACCACAGTGTAGAAACCCTCCTTGTTAATGTATCCAACTTTATACTTCGAGAGATGGATGGTGGTAAAGTAACTGCTATGATACTCCTTGATTTGTCTTCCGCCTTCGACACTGTTAACCACACTGTTTTGGTGAATACCCTCAAGTCACTCGGTGTTAAAGGTCAAGCCCTGGAATTGTTTAAATCATACCTGTCATGCCATTCTTAAGCTGTCTTGATAAATGGCTGCCTTTCAGATTTTGTACCACTTACATGCGGAGTTCCGCAAGGCTCTGTGGGCGGGCCCACCATGTTCTCTTTATATTTAACCGGTTTGAAGAATATCATCAGCATTCTCTTTCTTATCATGTTATGCTGATGATATTCAAATATATACTTCTTTCAAACCCAATCAGAGCATTGCTGCAGTGATATCAACAACATTGAGAATTGTGTACAAGATGTTCATAATTGGTTGAACTCACATTCACTAAAATTAAATCTCGCCAAATGCGAATTTGTAATGTATGGTTCTAAGACTCAGTTAGAGAAGATTTCCATCACTTCAATTATTCTTGCTGGACATGAAACTACCTTATCTAATGTATGTCGCAACCTTGGTGTGTTTCCACTCCATTGGTTGCCCGTAGAAGAACGTGTTGTTTTCAAGATTGTTTTGTTATTATTTCACTGTATACATGGCTCTGCTCCGCAGTACAACATCGGCTTGATCAAGCATTACATTCCCTCTAGACAGCTACGTTCTCAAAACTCCGACTTACTTGTAATGTTATCCCTAGGGTTAAAACAAAGCGGGGGAGCGAACCTTCGCTCATGCTGGGCCTTCATTATGGAATACTCTCCCTCAATGGATTAAAAATAGCAGTTCTGGTGAAGCGTTAAAAAACAATCTTAAGAAATATCTGTTTAATCTAGCCTATAATTGATTACCACTACCTTTCATGTCTGTACTTTTCCTCTTGCACTTTTGTATATATTTATCATGTATTTCATCTTTTGCACAAGCTGCGCCTTGAGCATTTGATTGTCAAGTGGATTTGGCGCCTTAAACATCTTATGTATTATTATTATTATTATTATAGTGGTCACGGGCCAGTGGCTTCATCGGGCAGGTAGTTCCATTGTGTGAATGGGTAAATTAACTCAGTGACACAAGGAGGGGAGAGGCACAGTACATGTACAATAGGGACACACATTGTTTTTGTTGTACAGAACATGGTCTTTAATTGACTTACTTATTGAATGACACTATAAAACCACAATGCAATTTGCATTCTGGCAATTGGAGTATAAAGGATAATAGCAGGTGAATGAAATGAAAAAACACCACAAACACCTGGGAAGGAACCATCCATAAATTTGAATACATTGATAAGCGACTCTGCATATGGACGTTCAGTGGAGCAGAAAGCAGTGGATTCTTGAAAACAACACAAACTCATTTAGCAGATTGTCGGTACGTACATAAAATTTGGCGCGGTTGGAAAATGCAGCTTGCTACCCTGCGACTTTCAATGGTACGATCCAGTAAATTAAAACGCCACCCCTTGGGCGCCAGGGGTGGGGGCCCATCTTTTTTCAAAAAGGGTGTTTTTACCTGTTTTTTTTCCTAGGGGAGGGGGCCCAGGCACCCCGAACCCCCCCCCCCCTGGATCCGCCACTGTGACAGTCTCTAATCGAGCTCTCAAAGAGTGGATATTAACATGTTTTTCAATTGGTGGTCATTCAGTGCTGTCCGCCCGTGAATTAAATGCCGCGCATGCGCAGTGTTGAAAACCAACTTCGTCAGCTGGGAAGCACAGAGTGTTGTCTCAACACAACATTGCAAACCATGGATTATTATGAAGTGAAAAAGATATGAATGGAATGATGACGCTGAAACACATGTATTAAAAACTGAGAAATATCAGTCAAAAGAGGGCGGGAAAAAACAAAACAAAACAAAAAACATTAAAAACTGAAAAAAGTATTTAAAAAAAAAATTTCCGACCGACCGACCCATGTTATGGCACCTAAAGGGCAATACAACAATTTTTTTTTTGTAGGCCCAATGGAACGAGTGAGAGCTTGCAGAGCGGCCGAAGTGTGATTGAAACTCACTATTTTTGCTCTTCTCCAACGCAAAAAGAGACGACATTGTGCTGGATTTCTATGTTTTTCCGTCAAAAGTACAGATAAATTGCACAATATTTCTTTATATTATACTTATTGAAAGGTTACCCGAGTGACTCCTGGGCGCGTCGTTTTTTCCCACGTCACGTTTTACGTCATTAGCAGCTTGGAAAAAGGTCACAAACAATTAGACTGTGATTATTTATTGCTTTGCCTCACTATTTATAAAGGCAAAAATTAGAACTGATTCGAACCCACAACTCAAACGTTGTATTACGCTGTCTTTACCGATTGAGCTAAAGAAGGTTGTCGAAAGGTGGGTTTCCATGATTATTGTAACCCTATCACTAACCCTAACGGTTACCATGTGCGCATGCGCAGGTTAAGCTAGCTAGCTAGACTCTTCTCAGTGATTGGCTGTATGCATATGAGTTCATACTGGGGTCCGGAACTCTCGTGGGAAAAATGATTTTACCCCAATGCTTGAAAAATTTCACTTTTATGAAAATTTCACTTTTTCATGCAAAATGCTTATTTTTTCTATGCACGCAAGTAAGATTGAGCGCATGATACAACGTTTCCATATCAGGCTTTTTGTTTTCATCGTGATATGTCAAGAATAATTCATTATATTTCCTACAATGAATTTAGGGCGGGGGCATAAAGGAGACGCAGTCGCATTTGTCTTGTTACATCATGCCCCTCCATTTCAATGTATACATTTTGGTCAATAATGATCCGTTTTCTTCCTCAATTATCTTATTTTCGTGTGACAAGGAAAATGTTACTTTGTTGCATGTTAATTATTGAATGGATATATATCATAATCGTGATAAGGCTTATAATGATACCGGAATGAATCAAATCAAATGCAGGGCCCTGAGGAGGAACAGCGTTGATGCAAATGAAGCTTTCCTGGGTAAACGAAATTCTAGTTCTTTTTATTGCTATTATTATTATTACTATCATTATTATTATAAATATTATACTTTATTGTAGTTATCATTACTATTATTTTATGAAATCAAATCAAATTAAGGCTTATGTAGACACTTGTTACCTGAGATGAATAAAATATCTATAGATATTTCCAGGAAGTGACGATAGGGAGAGCGTCAGGACCAATGCCTTCGTGGTACCGATCTTGGCACGCTCAGTTCGGATCCACACATACAGTTACGTAGGGATCGCTCTTCGGCTGGAGCTCTACGGGTACGGACCTCTCAATGAAATCATAGGTAATTTTCAAAAAGTGTTGATGTTTCCAGTAATTTACAATGCGCCATTGAATCTAGATCTGAAACTGTTCTGTTCCTGGTCCTCGTAGTGGGATATTGTTAACGTTAGCGTTCGAGAAAGAGAGACAGAGATAGATAGATAGAGTGTGTGGGTGTGTGTGGGTGTGTGTGTGTTTAATGTGTTTAGTACATCTTGGAGTGGAATCCCTTCACTTTACAATTGCAAGGAGGGACTATATTTATAACGCCCCCATGGTCTCGTTTGAAGGTTTCTACTGAATTGCAGATAACGTTGTCGGGGATGGGAGAAGTAATTTCCAGGCTCGAATAGTTTCTGAAAAGAAGTAGTCCGGATTCTGTCCGTTTTTTCATATTTTTTTCTTCAACCATCATCCCCCCCCCCCCGAGTACGCGTCCCACACAGAGCACGATTTCTCCACTAATCGCGCGATCCCCGAAGATACACCCGTCGAAATGAATAAAAAGGACTGTCTCCATTTAAGCGTTGAGCGTGTGTTATTTGCTCAGAGGTTGGGGCGCTCGATATGGACACAGTTCTGGCAACTGTGTTGCATCTCAACAACGAGGCCAGCAACAATATTGAGGCACAGGCGATGTCCCCCCTTGTAGCAGGAGGCGGTGTAGAGCAATCAGATCGTCGTCTGACACTTTCATGACTTTCGTCACACGATTGGCCGTTGCCGTGGGTTCGAGTACCGCGCTGGGCAGACAAGGCATGCATAAATGATTGTCGCCGCGTTGTGTGTAAGCGCACCACTCCCCTCTGTTCTCGGTGCGGGATCGGGTTCAGAGGAAAACACTCCGTTCCTCGGACAGAACGTTAAGTTGAGACCACGCCTGGTGTTTAGTGTGCCTGCACACAAAATTGCCAGTTTACGTCCATTTATTCATAATATGCTTCATATATTAGCCCTTAAACGATTTAATGTAGAAGAAGAACAACAACATGTAAAGCAATATGATGCGATGGCCTAGCTCAAGGTTTAGGTTTTCGACTTCGATGGAAACTACCAGTGTATAAACCCTCGATACCAACGACTTAGTATGTACAGAACATTGTCTGGCAATAAGTGTCATTTGACAAACAGCATCCACTCCCCACTCGGGAAAAGCAAGTGGGTATCCTCTAGGAAGAGAATCGTTGAATGAGTGAGCGCTTATCATGATAGTTTCATGGGAATTCACCATGCCATTCATGAGATATCCACCGGACAAAATTCATACAGAAAGAATAGAGGAAAAAGATAGATTCTGACGAAATCAATTGGTGCTCTGCCATGCTTCTCGGCATATCACTTAATAACAATAATGGTAGTAGTAGTTTGTAGTAATAGTAGTAGTAGTGGTAGTAGTAGTAGTAGTAGCAGCAGCAGTAGTAGTAGAAGTAGAAGAAGTAGCATGCCTAGAAGTAGTAGCAGTAGTAATAATAGTAATAGTAGTAATAATGATAATTATTATTTGTCATACTTATTTTATCATATCTTTTGTTTTGACAGCATCTATGAACCAGGATGTTCAGCTGGGCTGCACCCCTCCTGTCATCGGAGAGCGGCTTGGTGTCGAAGATGGTAGGATACCAGATAGCAGTCTCACCTATTCATCCTTCTTTATCTATAACCCCAATGTGACAGCTGTCGGAAGGCTGAATGCAATCGGGCCAGATGGTGGAATCGGTGCGTGGACTGCGGTCACTAGTGATCTAAATAGATGGGTTAAGGTGATGTACCGCTTTGTGATAAACATGTAGTATAGTATTATACCCATCCCACACTGTCATACGATTTTCGAAGAAATTGTCATTATATTAGATATGAAATGTAAACAATGTGAATCTTTTCCTGATCTACGTTCTAAATAATGATAAGGATACCAAGAACAGGAATTATAGTGCATTTAAGCGTTCTATTCAGAATAAAAGCCGAATCGGCATCAAATCGTAGACAATCGCACTTCTGATCGGACGTCACTGCGATTCTGAGCCGATTTAGTTCTTCACCCTCCAAGAAAGCTTGAAATTGATTGAAAGTTAGAATGTATTAATCATATGACTATTAAGAGACCCGACTATTAAGAATTTACAAGTTTGAATGATCGCATCAGATGGTATTGGAAATTCTTCCAAAATCGGATGGTAGTCAGATTTTGTTGTTAGCGCCTGGACTAAATGTCGTGTTTGGGGATCGGAAGAAACTGGTTACATTTACAGTTCAATATAGACGTATTTATTTGGCAGAGTTCAGCAACTCTCAATACAATTACATTGTATAGAATGGAGATTATAAGAAGTATGTGTTCGTCGGTTGATGGTTAAAATTCAAGTCCCTCGATTAGAAAAACTTTACTGTCAGGAAAGTTTGTGGGGAGTGAAACAATGTTGGAGGTTGGAGGTAATATGGGGAGTGGTAATGGAGAGTGTAAATGACTAGGGTTGGGCCTATGAGTCATAGTTCTTAGAATGTGGTTCCTTGAAGTTAACTCTCTGGGGTGGTCATTCATGGTCAATGTTTATAATCACAAGATATTGGGGTCAGTGTCTAGGAATAAGAGGGTACTGTCTAGGGATAACGGGGTTCTGTTTTAGATCATGTTTGAAATCCCTGTCGATTATACATCAGGCTCACGGGAAATATATGTTTAAAGCCCAAGTCCACTCCAAAAATAACATACTTTCAATAGAACCATAAAAATCAGACAAACCAATCAAAAAAAGTTTGAGCAAAATCGGATAACTAATAAGAAAGTTATGCATTTTTAATGACATGAAAAACTTTGAAAATCACTACACAAATTGGCAACTCACTCATGAGTCTGTGACGTATGGTCCTCACTATCCACTAATTATTTTCTTTATATTGATAATATAAATTTCCTATTTTCACCCTAAGAATCTTATTTCTTCACACCAGCATCCAAGTTAGATTGTTAGTAATATGTTTTTGTGTGGATGCACAAATAAAGAGTAATTTTTGCCCAGTTAAATCATGAAAAAAAAAAGAATTTTGATAAACTATTTATATAAAAATCAATAATTATGAAAAAAATTGAATATACAATATTCAGAAAATAGTACCAATTCTTCAAAATTCATAAAAGTTTTTGGGAAATGTCATGCACGCAATATGATACAAATCATATAACCTGGGCAAAGGCATGGGGAAATCAAGTTTTGGGGATAAAAAGGAAATTAATGGGATTAAACTATATAAAGCAATTGATAAGTTGTGAGGACATGACGTCACAAACTGATAACCATCTTGGCAATTTGTGCCGTGATTCTCATTGTTCCATAGTTTTACATACTTTTTCAAAAATTCATAACTCTCTTATTAGTTATCCGATTTTGCTCAAACTTTTTTTGATTGGTTTTTCCGATTTTTCTGCTTTTATTGAAAGTAAGTTATTTTTGGAGTGGACTTGCCCTTTAATAGTTTTACCAAACTCTAAACTCTAACTCAAACTTTACGAACGTAACTGCAGCCTCAAACACGTCTGAAACCACACGACAACCGAGAAGTCTGTTGTAAATCAACGCTTAATGGGGGTATGAACTAGTATGGATGGAGACTTACTAAATCCCGGAGAATGGTTAGGTCGTATTAACCCAAAACAAGATGACATTGATTAAGCCAATACAGTATAAATCAAAGTGTATCTCGATCATAAAATACGTACGTTATTTCGTGTTTATTTCGAATAAATATATCGGTTTCCCTGTATTTATTTTTATTTGTACCATCAAATAATAAATGCATTCATATTATCGGCTAAAGCTGGGCAAATCAATTTACTAAGAGATCCAGTGGGAGAGCTGTATTGATGCTGATGATCATATTATATACAGGGGAGGGGGAGGGGGACCCTACATTCACTGTCAAAATTAACACACATAATCACAACATGCCTTGACAGAAAGTACCCCGTCCAATTTACCTAAATATTACTAGAAACACAACTTTTCTCTTCGTAATAGGACTTGCAACGAACAGTCACGTGTCACGTGTCACGTTCACGTTCACGTATTGCGCCCTTTCGTGAAACAGGTCACCCAAATCTACAAAGTGTTGGGTTACGTGACCCAACAATTTGTTGATTTGCTATATGCAATCTACGAAAGCTCACGTAAATTGACGCTGGCGTTTAAAAAAAAAATGCAAATTGTCATTAGAAGAGACTAATGGCAAAAAAGCTGCTTCAGGCCAGAATCTTTAGCTAATCATTAATGATTAAATAATGCGATTAAAAATGAATGAGACACCCATTTGGCTCGATTGAAATAAAGTACATTAACAAAAATCAGTTCAGTAAAGCAAATATATAATATAATATAATATATATTTTCATATTTTTAGTTCCCAAATAATTAATCATTCTCGTCTCGCCTTCAATGATCTTTCATATTGTGCCCCCTCCCCAATGAAATTTCAATTTTGCCTCGTTCTTTTCATTTTCGATTCGTCGCCACAGATTTTTTTGACATTTGCCCCCAAGATGAGCATATTTTGATACCTTATTTGTGACACTGGCAGGTCACTAATTGGCGTGGGGTCCAGGGGGCGGATCCCCCGGAAGCTCAGGGGTTTTATGCATTAAATTACGGTCAGATTAGCATCCAAGGGCCCGCCTAAGGGCCCTAGGTGGAAACCAGGGGGACATGCCACCGTAAGCTCAGGGGTTTTAGGTATTAAATCACGGTCAGATGATCACATCTTGATACCTCATTATTTTGTGACACTGGTAGGTCACTATTCTTTCTTTCTCTCTCTTTCTTTCTATTTCTCTGTAATATACTTTTTCAAAAAGGGGAGGCAAGGGCCTTTTGGCCCCTGATCCACACCTTGTTGGCGGAGAAAATCCAACTGATCTCCCTACTTTTCTTCTTCCTCTTTGTTTTCCTTTCCCTTTCTCTCCTCTTCCTTTTCCCTTCTATCTCTTTTAAGTTTGCTGGGGGCATGGGCCTTTCGGTCCCCCCGATCCACACGTTGTTGGTCGAATTAATCGAAACTGATCTCCCCTTCTTTTCACCCTTTTCTTTTCTTCTTCTTTTTTGTTCCCTTTTAGCTCTCCTCTTTCCCTTTCCTTCCCCTTTTTGGCGGGGGCAAGGGCCTTTCGCCCCGATCCACAACTTATTGGCGGGAAAATCGCAACTGATATCCCCCTTCTTTTCTTCTTCCTCTTTATTTCCTTCCCTTTATCTCCTATTTTCCTTTATTTCTTTCCCTTTCCTTTTTTTTGCTGGGGAGGCAACAGCATGGGAGGCAAGACCCTTTCGGCCCCCCATCCGATCTCCTTCTTTCCCCCTTTTCTTTTCTGCTTCCTCTTCTTTCTTTCCCTTTCTCTCCTCTTTCCCTTTCCTTTCTTTTCTTCTCTCTCTCTCATTTTTTTTTTTTTTTGGGGGCAAGGCCACCTGCCCCCTGGATCCGCGCCTGCTCGCTGATGCCAGATCTAAAAGATATCACAAGGTCGAACACCAATTACTCAATTCTATACACAAGACTGCATCAGCCCCATCACAACTCAGTCATACAGCATTATCATTACAGAGTGCCTACATCGTCATAATCACCAGCATCATCATATATCTTTCACATAATAAGAAAATGAAAAGAAAAGAATTAAGCAGTATTAACTAATTTTATTAACATTTAGAACTCATTGATCAACATAATTTGTTCTATAATGATCTTTCTAAATGCAACATGACATATATATCAACAAAAGAAAGGTAACAAATAAATGGGGGCTGCTGTCTCTTGAATTCAAATTTTTCAGATGTAAAATTTTACTATAAATTTAGAAAATTATATATTTTAAAATAAAATCCATAGGATTTGTTCAATTATCAACATGCTATATTACTATGTAAGGCACAGCTATATACTGAGTTTTATGAGTACTTTTTTTTACATTGGACATTATTGTTGTTATTACTACTATTATCATTATTATTATTGTTATTATTACTGCTATGCTATTACTGCTATATGATCCAATCCAATCCAATTGACCCAATCTGCGAACGATACAACTCCGCAGTTCTCCAACCTGGAAGAAATCAAGAAGAAGAAGATCATTGTCATGATTAGTACTATTATTATTATTGTTATTATTATTATTAATATTTTAAAGTACTACTATTGTACTACTCCTACATCATTTTATCCCCCTTCAATTTAGTATCCAGTTCAGCATCCCTAATATATTTGTCAGAACTTGAATTAATCAAAAAGCTATGTTACATGTACACGCATTTAAAAGAACAAATACTTTCATGATCTTCGCTATATCTTCTTCTTCTTCTTCTTCTTCTTCTTCTTCTTCTTCTTCTTCAAAGTTCTGGTAATCTTCAAAGGGCTATGTAGCCTATCCGAAACTAGTCAGTGAACTAGTCAGTACTAAAGACTACAAGTGGTGTGAGGAAGACAGATGATTTTTGTTAGTGGGATAAGGGAATTAGATGCCTCAGGAGTAGTCCCTGGCAGTTCTCTGGACTGTCAGCATGCACTACATTTCCTGGAAGTCAGTTCCATTAACTTTGGGACAGAGTTTTGGTCAAATTCAAACTTTTCTATGTCGCTTCTGGCTTGGTGCAACTGGAGGATCATGTCATGGTTCTTCCATGATGGTGATTTGTTGAAGGAAAATAGGGCTTTGGCAGAGAGACCATTGACTATCTTGTGCACCATTCCCAGTCTACTTGCAGAGTGCCTTGTAGATAGAGTAGGCCACTAAAACGTAATCATCTCAGTCACGCTGCTGGTTCTCTTGTAGTCCCCATTGTGACATAGCATGTGCCCCGGCGCTGGATCTTGTCAAGATCATGGACATCTGAGATGTTTTAGGGATCCCAGACGCTGGAACTGTTCTCAAGATGAGGGTGGACTAGGGACTTGTATGAAAAAAGCATGGGTATCAAACCTTCTGCATGGGACAACCTGCATAATAAAACCAAAAAGAGAGGAGAAAGCAAATAAGATTAAAACTAGCTGCGCTACATTAGATTAAAAAATAGTACCCACCCACTTTAGGTCTTACATTTTAGTTTTATTTTAAAAAATGATAGACTTATGTCTATCTGAATCTATCTATCTTTTTTGAAGAGTAGAGTAAAGGTTTATAATGTATTTCCAATTCTTTTACAAGTAACTTTCAAAATTGTTTTTCTTAAATTATTATTATTATTAAACATTTGCTACATACAATAACAGGCAGTACATGTAGAGGTAGAAGTCTATTAATTATAAGTTGTTTGTAAACATAGGTGTATCTACTGAACTTCAGTTGCTAAATTTTGTGAGAACAGGTTTGATAGATATAATGTAATATTGAGGAAAACAATGCCTTTGAGTAGGCCTAAGTCTTTTAATATCATGCTGAGTGGATATACTGATTTGTTTATTTAGCAACACCGTAGTTTGTCACCTAAATAAAGCTAGAGAATGAGAATTACTAGATTTAATGCAACATAAGATGACAGTTCCCCCAAAATATCATTAGTCCAGGATGAGTGCGATGTTCGAATGGGCTTAGATTATAAATACAGCCTGAATATTTTCGAACTTCATACAAACATACCTTGCCAGAGTTCAACTTAGGTGTCGATCCTGTTCCTGAGTAGATCTACACCATAACATTTGATGGTCGGGTCCTGGTGCTCTCTTATGCACTTCTGTGGTCATTATCTGCTTCTTGGTTCCATAGAACCTACAATTAAAAGACAATAGAAACTTAGTAAGGTTCGTGCTGGTATCAAATGCATGCATTGGCGGATCCAGGGGCACAGGGCACATGCCCCCCTCGGCCAAAAAAAAAAAAAAAAATTAGTGCTCACTACCCCCTATGTCCATTATTTGCGTATCTCTACGCCGGGGTTACGGGGTCAAAGTAGGGATATGATTCTGAACAAGCGCCCATTGATCTTCCTAAACCAGGCATTTATTTAGTCTTTTTTAATTAGAATGTACATTTACATAGCAAAATTCAAGGTACATGATTCCATTATAGATACAGAGATACATGCTGTTTAGACTTTAGTGTTAGATCTAGACTATACTACTTTACTAGCCTACATTCTAGATCTAACACGTACTATTCACTAACACTAAAGTGTAGCCGCGCCAGCTCAGGAAACGCAGTCACCGTTCTTGCTGGATGTTACAGCCGGCTAGCATCGGCGAAATGAAAATCATAATCCGCTCGACAAGATATCATAGGCTTGGACTAGCAATGAGCCATTTGCGCCGTCTCTGTAACAGGTCCACATCTACCACTAATTATTATTGATAATCAAGCTCTAAACTAAACTTTAAAAGTATGAGACGTGCTAAAATTAAATAATCTACGGTAAACTTCTGATTGTTTCTAAAAATATTACCGTCGACGACACAAATTAGAGTTCATTCAATCAGTTAATATTCCTTGATCAGACAAAAGAAAAGGGGATGGGATAGGGGTAATACGTTGTGACAATGCGGAGAGCCCCTAACTGCAGCTGCAACGACGAACACATCACGATTGTTTCAGAGATATCAACACAAAATGGATCTTTACTTACTTTTTTGATATGGTATGGTATCACTTCGATGTTGATGTTTACCTGAAGATTTTCTGTTTCACTGAGATGTACTTGACAAACTTCTATTACAATAGAAATTCACTTAAAAGAAACATGCTTCATTGTTTCTAATTGAAGTAACTTCAAAGTTGCAGTTCATACAATCGCCATTTTCCTCAATTTCGTGCTCTTGACTAGTCTTAGTAACAAGCGCTTGCAATTTTAAAAATATTGATTAAACACTCACGTCACGTTTTGGTAGACGTGATCATTCGTGTTTCACCGGCGTGGAAAACAACGAATGGTAGGCCCTACACTTCGTAAATTAGAGTCACCTATTTTACGAAACAGCGCAAAAAGTGACACGTGACACGTGACTGTTCGTTGCAAGCCTCGTAATAGAGAGCAATTTGTACCAATCACCTGCTCACTGAATGATATTGTAAATACCACGTCTGAGATTTAACTATTAATATATTCATGTTGGGTTCTACTTCATAAGAAAGTAATACCTTTTTGTATCTTATGAAACTTCACCGTAGTCAACATGGTAAAAGTGTGTTAAAATGATGTTACTACGCACGTAAACTTGAACGTAAAATAATGGGCTTTAGAGAAAGTTTTCACTGGAGAGGCATTTGACAACAGTTCAAGAACTCTACCGAAGATGGTCTGATCGATTGTACGCTGTACTTTCATGCAATATATATGTATATAAACAAACGTGTAAACAGTGACACTTCTTTAAAATTTGCGGAAGATAGTTAGATTGTCAATCTTTCCCCAAAATATTTATGAGAATAGTCAAATTTTCCCAAACCTACTCTGTTAATTCATATCCCAGGTCGACCTAGGAAACGATTCCATGGTTACCGGTGTCATAACTCAAGGCGGTGGTGCTACTACCCACCGACGGTATACATCTTTTCAGATTTCCTATTCGGTAGACAACCAAGAATGGACCTTTGCATTGGAAAGAGAATGTGGATCGCCCAGAGTGAGTATTTATAATCACGGTAATGATGTTTTTAAAGGATTGATTTGGTGAATCCAGACTTTCAGAAATTAGCAGGCTATTTTTAAATCAATACAGGGTGGGGGTAGGGGACGTTATTAGTTTTTTTTTATTATTTGCATCGCATAGCAGAAGAAGAAGAAGATTAAATAAGAATATACAATGTCCAAATCTACTACTTTCCATTTTAAAACAAAACAAAACAAATACACCCCGTGAAAAGAAGAAATAGAAGAAAAAGAAGAAGAAAGAGAGAGGTGTGCGTCTTTCAATTTTTTTCTTCAATCTGTAGAAAATCAAATTTTGCACTTGTTCTAAAAACCTACATAGCTCCGAAACGGAAGGGGTAAATGATACCCGAATATGGTGGCATTTTATGGCTACAGCGGGAATTATACCAGTCAGACACAACTTCCGAAAACTTGGAAAACAGCTAGGCCTAATTATGTTCAGTGAATGTAGCACCCTCACAGTTTGATGCGAGGCAGTGTGAATTGGGGGAATCTTTCGCAGTCAACATGTTGTCCATATAGATTTTTGAAAAAGATTGCTTTTAACTTCATTGTATCTTCAAAACCCATGAAGGATTAATCATGTTAGGAACCTTCCAAATGGCAGACATATTAAATAAATGTATCCACAGATTTATTCAAAAAAACTTATCAACAACAGGTTGAGTTTGAAAGATTGTCCTCATGCCTTTTGCACAAACTGCTACGTAATAAACGATGAGGGCACTATATTCACTGTGCGTTTTTCACTATTTTCCGAGTATTTGCCTGTATTCAGCTTTCCAAAGTTTTGTCTGACTGTATACGTAATGAAATCAAACACATGAGAAATATTCTCCACAAAAGCAGTTGTTCTTTAAAAAAAAATGTTTTCTAGCATCCGATATTCCCTGTTCTCTAGAATACTACGGCGATTTTGGACATGAACATGTTTAATTATATTCTCTTCTTTCAAAACATTTCGAAAATATGTTTCAACAGTAGCTATGATATACCTGCTAGTCAGCCGGACTCTTTGGAGTTCACCTTTAGTTGTTATTTAAAGAAATGTATCCTCGTTTTGATTTTTTTACAGACATATCCAGGGAACTACGATAAGACTTCTTTATTGACGACACTTTTTCCTAAACCAGTAAAAGCACGTTACATTCGATTGCATCCTACGCAATGGTTTCGCGGTGGTGGAATGAGATTCGAGATACTCGGGTTGGTGAACTGATTTGAGGAGCCCTCTTCGTATACAACTGAATCAGAAAGCTTAAAGGGCAAGTCCACTTAAAAAATAACTGAATTTCAATAAAAGCAGACAAATCAGACAAACCAATCAGAAAAAGTTTGAGCAAAATCGGATAACTAATAAGAAAGTTATGGAATAATGAGAATCACAACACAAATCGCCAAGATGGTTATCAGTTTGTGACGTCATGTCCTCACAACTTATCAATTGCTTTATATAGTTTAATCCCAGTAATTTCCCTTTTTATCCCCCAAAACTTGATTTCCCTAAGCCTTTACCCAGGTTATATGATTTGTATCATATTGCGTGCATGACATTTCCCAAAAACTTTTATGAATTTTGAAGAATTGATACTATTTTCTGGATATTGTATTTCATAATTATTGATTTTTAAATAAATAGTTTATCAAAATTCAATTTTTCATGATTTAACTGGACAAAAATTACTCTTTATTTGTGCATCCACACAAAAACACATGACTAACAATCTAACTTGGATGCTGATGTGAAGAAATCAGATTCTTAGGGTGAAAATAGGAAATTTATATTATCAATATAAAGAAAATAATTAGTGGATAGTGAGGACCATACGTCACAGACTCATGAGTGAGTTGCCAATTTGTGTAGTGATTTTCAAAGTTGTTCATGTCATTAAAAATTAATAACTTTTTTATTAGTTATCCGATTTTGCTGAAACTTTTTTTGATTGGTTTGTCTGATTTTTCTGGTTCTATTGAAAGTAAGTTAGTTTTGGAGTGGACTTGGGCTTTAACATGGAAATGTCGGCCGCCATTACTGAGGGCCATCAAGAATGCTAAATAATTGGTACAATATTCCCGCTTTAGTTCAGGGACGGCCGTGCACATGTCTGATTACATAGGCCATTAAACCATCTCATGATATGCTATTGGATGTCTCCCAGCCTTGGGAGACAGAACATGAAATCCCTATCGGTCTATAAAGTAAATACATGGATACTTTCTCATTTAACGTAATTGATTGATTGATTGATTGATTGAAATGATATTAATTAGAAAAGCACATGGCAGCTCGACAGCTGAATTACGTGTGGTGTACTTATAATAATGCAAATCGATCAAAGTTTACAAAAAAACACACAATACAATCGGATATTGTACATTCATAATTTACAAGCATATTATACCCAATTCGTTCCACAATTAACATATAGATGCACTAAAAGGAAAGAGAGGGGGGAGAGAGAAATGGAAAGAAAGAGGGAAGTGAAAGATATATGGTGGGAAAGAAAAAGAAAGAAGGAAACTAAGGAAAAAGGGAGAACAAATAGATAAAGCAAGATAAAGAGAGTGATTACTAGACATAACTTATAGAGATTCAAAGAGTAAATGAGAAAGCAAGAGAAAGGAAGAGTGACAAAAGAGAGAAAGAGAATAAGACAGAGAAAGAAAAATGAAGAGAAAGAAAGTTATTATTTATATAATATGGTAAAAATATAGAGTGAAAGCAACAAGAAATAACTATACATTATATCAACATGTACAAAATATTTAATTGTCCAGTTTAAGTCCAACAGAGGATATCAAACAAAGTCATTAACGAGTTTTATCCCAACCAAGGAAATGTTCAGATTCATAAAGATTATAGAGGGAAGGAGAGAATGGTGAAAAGAGAAAGATAGTTCAGAGAAATGGGTAGAAAGGAAAAGAAAGAAATCATGTACAAGGAGAGGGGTAAAAGAAGAGAGAGAGAAAAAGAAGGAGGGGAGTATAAGGAATAAAACATGATTAGAAGACGATATATGAACAAATATGACATATTGATTTGGGAACCGCAAGTACGTATAAATAGCATACGGTTTGAAAACGGGTAAGTTTTTCAGACCTGTGGTTATATTTTATGCTTTTTCTGGGGTAATATTGCTTCAATATATAAAAGAGTGTTAAATAAATAGTTATTGAAATAGTTAAGATTGATAATATATATTTTTTTTAATGGCCAGATCTATCGACCTACTGTCCAATATCCCGTTTGAAGTTCAGATTAAAGTTTAGTTCACAATAGGCGAGTAAGGAAAGGAATTTGACTATCTCTGTGTCTTTCAGTCCTACACGACAGGTTCACAAATTTGTCAGTGTTGCTGGTGTTGTACTCGTGTGTTCTACGCGGGGGCAACAAGTGATGGATATTATTATCATTATGATTATTATTTTCATTTTTGTTACTATTATTATTATTTATTTTTTTTCAGCACCATTATCACCATTATTGTTATTTTTGTTGTTGTTGAGAGGACATGATGATGACCATACCTTGGTGATTATTATTACTATTATTCTTCTTCTTATTACTATTATTATTATAATTAACATTATAATTATCATTATTATTGTTATCATTTTTATTATCACTGGTGACAGATGCGATTTGCACCGTGTAATTCAACAGTTATCTAATGTTTCCATGCGAATTTGGCTTGCCTGTAAGCAGGATATTAAAAGGGATAAACAATAATCATATTTTTTATATATCATTGAAATAATGTTAAGTTGTAGTACTTGTCTTAAGTAAAAAGAGAATTAATCTCATATGGTTTAGATGGATTAGCTGTATTTTAAAGATAGCCTATCACATATTTAAGAGGCAATATTTACACCCGCACAACATGTAAACCTGAAAGTGGTGAAAAGAAATGAAAGTTCATCCAACAATTTTAAACATAGTTACAATTTTCAAATTTTATCTACCATTTCTTAAATATAATTTTGCTTCTTAAAGATAAAGTTGAGTTCTGGTCATGCGATTGCATTGTGAAAGAAACGGTGTGGAATCGATCAGAAAAAAAAGTTGATCAGGTAGCATATAAGTATTGGTGTGTACTGCAAGGGTCTGGAATCATCGAAATGATAACAAATTTGGCCTAGTCTTGGTAAAAGTTACAAGCACTATTCACAGAAAGATATATATGGGACTATACAAACATGTGGCCTAAAATGTAGTCCTCATTTTTAAGCTGTTACATGTCATATTTAGAATATGAAGGCATTTGAAGAGCCATGCTTTTCAAGGAACATTTTTTCTCTGATGTTCTTCGAAACAAAATAATAGCAATTAAAACGCTTACAAATTTTTTTTTACCTCTCCCCAGAACTCAAACTTCTCTTTAAGTTTCTTATAAGCTATTTTAAATTTGTGATACTGTTTTTATTAATACAAATACAATGAGATCAGTAAATATTTGCTTGGCTTTGTCTTCACGCTGGAGACAATGTATATTTCATTTCTGTAAATAGGCTATGCAATTTGACTTTTCTAATCTCAAATCAGAATGTACACAAGATAATATATACATTTCTGTTGTATGCGATTTCATATTGTGCTTCTAATCAAAACGGCTACTTTGTTATTGATTAAACAAACAATTTTTTAGTACACCATTTTAATTTGATACTGATGTATGTATAAATATGTAATGGCCAGCAGCGAAGCTATGGGGATGGGGGACACGTGCCCCTCTAAATGGAGTAACAAAAGTGAGAAAAGCGAGAACAATTTCAGAAAAGAGAGGAAAGGAAATGTAAAGAAGAGTCATCTAGAGGAAAATAAAGGGATAGAATTTATGTCTAAATATGAAATGACCAACGCCGTCGCTATGGGAACGTTCCCTTCTGATTGGAAAAAAAAGGAGGGGGAATCGAGAAGATAGAGAATAGGAAACATATAGAAGGGGTAATGAGGGGGGTATAAGATGATTGTTTTTCCTCCTGCACCCTTCGCCTTGTTGTTGGCTCTATCATTTACTGATTATAGATGTGTGTTAAGTAAATGAAAAATTATAATCGAAACAAAAAAAGCTTACTATCAATGCGTAAAAAAAAAAATTCATGCTCTTTAGTTGTCGTAGAAGAAAGGCCGTGCTCAGACGGAGATTGAAAATATCTGGGGCAGAATTAAGAGAAGTGGAGGAAGCTATATTTGTTGGCATTACCATTGACAGACATTTAACATGGAATTCACATATCAAATCTGTTAAAGACTGTATACGGTGAAAGGTCGGTATCCTCTTTAAATTACGGCACTTTGTCCCTAAATATATATTGATACTGCTGTATAAAGCTATAATACAGCCACATATTACATATGGCATCGAGGTTTGGGGTAGTACTTATAAACCACACTTGAATTGTATATTTTATACTCAAAAGAAGGCAGTACGTGCTTTAACTTCCAAGCCTCATAGTACCCATACTAATGCATTGTTTCATGACCTCCAATTGCTGAATGTTTCAAATTGCATGAATTATCTTTATGTACTTTTGTGTTCGATTTGATAAATGAACGATTACGTTTGATAAATGACCGATTACGTAGTACCTCACTCCTTTAAACATTATAGCAGTATGATATAACATGAATATTCCACAAGACAAAAATCGGGTATAAAATTACGTCTCCTTTATTCAAAACAGACCAAGGAAAGTTTTTCTGTTTCATTTGTTGGAAGTAATTTTGGAATATGCTTCCTACTGATCTAAGAATGGAGAGATCAAGAACCTCCTTTCGTAAAAAGCTCACAAAATTACTTTTAGGAGAAAACCACGAATTATAACTTTGTAATTAAATAGTTGTATATAACCAGTCTGGTTGTTAGGATTGTAATTATATACACAAATCTTATTTATAGGATTTGAAAACCCATCATGTATTCTTCTTTCACTTCATTGTAGGCTTTAGATAACGAGAGTCAAGCTCCACTAGCACATGTGCTATTTCTGACTCTATTTTACCAACGATCACAAACTCATTGTAAATAGTCATTTACTGTTTTACTCTTGACACAACATTTACTTATAACTATTTGTTTTTTATAATGTATATCGCTGTAGAACATGTATTTTAATTCATGTCATGTTTATATTTATGTTATATTGACATTGTCATTGTCCATTTATATATATTGCTTCAATGGTTACAATGGTGGTGAATAAATAAATCATTTCAATTCAATTCAGTAATACAGCAACAACAAAAATGTCACCCCTCCCTCTCCTTCAAGGCTACACCCATGCTACGCCATTGGAGATAGAAACAAAGGAGAACTATATGTATATCAATAAATTCAATTTAAACGTGTTTAACGTTCTAAGTTTGTACTGATTTTGTTTTCGGCCTTGGCATGGGGGATTTGGGACACTGAATCCAAACCAAACCCCAAACCGACCCCAAACCAACCAATTCTTAGTAATTTCTCGTAATGTTAACTCTTGTTCGGTATGATGTCGGTCTGGCGGTCAGGTCTCATTGGTATGACTGAGGTATAACCCCTTACCAGATAATTATGGCAATGTTATTTCCAAAATATAAACAGATTAATCTGCAAATGAGCAGTCGGATACAACTTCGGTAAACCGGGTACCGGCAAATACTTGGAAAAGAGCGAATATCGCTCAGTAAATATAGATTCCGTTAGGTTAACGCGAAGCAGTTGGTAAAAAAAAGCACGGGGAAAGTCTAGCAAAGTCAACTTACTGACGATTAATATTTTTTTGAAAAATAATGTTGATGGTCGATTGTCTATAAAATCCATGAATAATTTGCCATGTAAATATACAATCAAGTTGACAATCATATGAAATAACTACATCCTCAGCATTATTTTTTGGGGGAAATATATATCAACAGCCGGTTGACTTTATATCATTTTTCCCATGCTTTTTGTACACACTCCCACGCACTTAACAATGGGGAATCATATTCACTGTGCGTCATTCGCTGTTTTCCGAGTATTTGCCTGGACTCGGTTTTCCGAAGTTGTGTCTGACTGATGAATGGGAGTTCTAAAAGAAGTATAATCTAAAGGCATGAAAGAAGCATTATGATGTTTTGGGGTCAGACTTCTATAACTATGGTGGTGTGACGATAGTTCGCGTGTGACCAAAGTTCGTGTACTAATACTAAAAGCGCTTAAACGGGAGAACAATAAGCGATGCCTGTGTGGGACTGAGACACCGAAATCTTTGACCACCATCGACAACTCCAAAGGTCAAAATGCGACATAAAAATGTGAGCAAGCTAGCTTTTTCACGCTTTTTATCATACCAAATTGTGTTTTTTATATGAAAATCAGTTTATTAGGGGAATTGACTTCGAAAAAAAATGATAAAATTTTAATTTCGTACGCGAAAAAACGGAACCTGCTTCCACCGTACAGTGTTTGTGAATTTCAATGACTCTATGGGTTTCGTAAGAATACAAATTTAAAAGGGGAAAGTGGAGAGACAAAGAGAGAAAAGAGCGAGAACTCATGTGGCTGACATATAAAAAGGAGACACATTAATTATAAACCTTTTAAACAAACAAATGACAGATAGGGACTACACTTAAACAATAACAAGTATTGTCTTTTATTTGTAAAATTAACAAGGGTATTTTTTTCGGGCAAAATTTTTAACGATAGAGAGTAATTATTATCTCTTTCAAAGTTTCATTATAAAGTTCGGCTTCTGATTGAAATTATGTCACTTTTTAGAATGTTTACGTATATAAAGCCCATCAGAAGAGGGCAGTAAAATCATGCGCGAACTTAGGTCACACTTTTTGACAGACGTCGGTAGTGGTAAGCCTTCCGATTTTCTCGTGTTACCATTGGTTTGAAGTAAACACATCCTTGGAATGTTATATAATCTGATTTTATGATAAATTACGATTCTTATGACGTATGGAACATGATATATGTTGATCTGGATTTTGGTAATGTGCAAAAAAAGAAAAAAAATCAGCGAACTTTGGTCACCCCTTCATACAAAGACATACGCTAGTTCGCTTACAGTTTTCAATACTATTTGGAAGAGACTGATCTTAGTTGATTGGTCTCAACCGCATTATGCAAAAACACGTTATACCACAGTTACAACGTCAAGTCGACTCCAAACCGAATCCAAAATCGATCGATTTGTGCTCCTTCAAGATAATGCAATATCGTTTTTGGTATTTTAACGGTCTTGTAATTAGCTCTTTGGTGTGACTCGGGTATACATTTGCATTAACAAATTCATAATTCATCATAAACTAAACTACAAAAAATGAATAAATAATAGATTTAAATAATAGGGTGCTCGCCACTTTCCAATATTATTATTACAACTATAATAAACTCTTAACACGATAGCAACTACTACTTAAAGGTACTATGTCCCATTTGCAGGCCAAAAATATGAAAAGGTTAAATTCCAATGGCATTTGAAAGATATTACTGATATAGAACTTCCTTCAAAACGAAAGGGCCTGATAATGTCTTTATGTGGGAAAATAACGACGATTAGTTGTCGAAACGACATAAGTGATTGCAATCACTTATGTAAATAGTCTGATTTTCAGACCCTTGTACCGAATGGTTGTATGTTTTATGCTGCGAAAAGATTCAATCAGTTTAATTTTGGCCATTACAAGAAGTGGGTTATTGATGTAGACAAATGCTCATGTACCCTTTACAGCTCATTTCATGTATGTTATTACCAAAGAACAAAAGAAGTCAGTCAGTCACTCAATATTGTCTGACAGTGAAGTCTAGAAAGTAAACGGGTTTTCTTGCATAATTTGAATACTAGGACGTTGCTAACGTTTAAATTTCACAGATGGAACATACATGACATATTCATGATTCCTGCAATGTTCTACAGAATTTGATGTTGGCTGCAAAAGGGACATACTATCTTTAAACAAAATCAACCTTATGCGAACAAACATTGACGTAATCCGAATATGACTGTTATTGGGCATACAACAGTCTATTGGAATTGCCCTTGAATTGATCTTTCGAAAATAGTTGTGATCGTGTTTGTTTAAAAAAGGGGGCAATCCTGCTACGGATGGAGTTCCATCGCATATGCATATTCATCACCATCATCTATGATCCGCTGCTGGCCCTTGGTATTGAAGTGTTGCTGTTGGTTGACAATCTTATGATTTTCATACGTCAAGCTGTTTTCCTGTTCGGCTGAGCACTTTGTTTCCATGGTGTGATATCTCTTCTGCTCGTGTAAGTTAGCATCTTGAAGAGCAATGCTCTTGGAAGCCGGGTGGTTCTTCCTGTACTCACCAAATTCCTTCCTGCACACGAAATATATTTGTTAAGAGGAGATTATGTACATAAATATGCATTGCGAACACAACATAGTACTGCAAACAGTATTTATTTAATTTTTTAAAAGTTTTTTTCGGACGCGTTAAACTGTGAAGAGCAATTTAATTTTCCTGATGCGTATATGGACATTAGTATACAAATGTTGACTGCTTTGAGGGGCACGGTAAAAACTATGGCCCGAGGTGAGCTCGCAACTGGGCATCGTCGAGGGGCATAGCACAGTTGCGACCTCACCTCGGGCCATAGTTTTTACCGTGACGCGAAAAAGAAGCAGTCAACATTTGTTTTATATACCGCATCCTTCGTTAGCTCAGAAATTAATTTTAAAGACAGATGAAATACGGTACCGTAACGTAATTCTCATCGATCGGTGTACATGTATGATATGGTGCAGGGAATTGACATAGCTACGCGCGCGCGTACAAAGACATAATACTATGCCCGGCAGTCCGTAGTGAATTTCATGCCCGCAAATTTGACCAATCAGAGGCCTAGAATCTAGACATGCGGTGTGTAAAAGTGATATTAAATGACCTATATCGATACTGATGCGCGATTGGTCAAAATTCTGTCACATGACCATCGCTACAAGGATGATAAGCGTTATATTCAGAGGTATGACGTAATTTACGTAATACCTCAAGCTCACTCTACAAGTTCAATGAACTACACACGTACACCGCCGCTTCGCACACAAATTAAACGCATTGCATTGCAGCGCGAAATATGAAATTGCAACAAATTTGTTTTCGTCAAAATGGCAGCTTCATTGAGCCGATTCGCTTCGCTTGGTGAGGAAGAATTGGACGAAAAAATTGATGAAAAAGATTCCCGTTCTACTAAGAAAGTCATCAATGTAGCTGAGAATGTGCTGAAAGCTTAGAGTGAACACAAAGGACTTACAATTTCATAAACATTAATAGCAACTGAACTGAGTAAGGTTTAGTCTTCGATCATTTTTTGCGTATAGGTTCGCAGATCGAATGGTGAATTGTACAGTATTAAAGCGGTCCATGATAGCACTGCGATAAGGATTACACAGACATTTAAAAGAGGTGAGTGCTTTCGGTTTTGACATTGTAAATGACCTACAGCACCATCCACTTCTGCTAGCATTCATCCCGCTATTATAGTATTAGTAATACTAGTCCAGGACCAGGACCAAGTACTGCAGATCTCGTGCCGGTAAAATGGCACACACAGAAGAGACTGCCTCTTGTTTTGTATTTAATATAGGTCATCATAATATAACAGATATTGACTTTTTTCCTTCGGGAACAATATAACATTTCATTTCCCTTGGGGAGTTATATTTTTGTATCGGAATACTATATTTTTCCTCAGCGCTTCGGAAAAATATAATGTCTCTCAACAAATATATAACTCCCTCGAGGATCTCAAATGATATATTCCCCTCTAGGCAGTCAATATATGTATACTAATGACCGGCCATTAGCCTTGATAATCACCGACCGTCTAATCGTCAAGATCATGGAGCTCCAAATACTTCCCTTCCATAGAGATTTTTTTTTTTTTTTTTAATTTCTCATGCAAAACATAATACAATGAATACGTATATTACAAAAAATATACAATGAAACGACAAATATAATAGAAATAGCATGAGAAAGGAGGAACTAACTAGAAGCAGAGCTTGTTGAAGTGTTAGTTCCTCAGATGCTATTTTACAATATATCTTGAACAAAGTATACTTAGAAAATCAATAAATAAAACAAATATGTAGCAAAGAAATTATTATAGGGGGGAAAATAAAGAATAAACGATAGGAACAAGAAAATATAGAGGAAAGTAGTAGAAGTCAAAAAGAAAGAAAGATTACAAAAGAGGAAAATGAATGATTGCAAAAGCTCTAGAAAAAGGAGGTTAGATCAGTAGAATGGGGGAGAAAGGGATTGAGTCGAGAGTCAAACAAACCGAGATTCATGTATAGCGACGTATCAGCAATATCAGCAATGCAGCTGACCGGCGACGGCACATCCAATCATGCATATGTGTTTAAAAATTTAATTTTCAGTTTTTGTTTAAATGTATATAGACTGGTACTTTGTTTAAGAGATGGATCTAAGTAATTCCAAAATACTGGACCGGTGTAAGTAATTATTTTTGTGCGAAAGCTGTTCTCATTCGAGGAGTGTGGAAGTTGTGAGACTGTCTAGTGGGGTATGAATGTATCTCGTTATTTTTTTGAAAAATGGAGGAAATCGGGAGAGGTAACTCGTTTTTAATAAGTTGGAACATAAAGATACCAAGGTACCAATAATACAAATCTTCAATTTTAAGAATGTTGTCTTGTAAAAATAAGTGGTTAGTGTGGGAACGAAAGTAGACATTATGGATTATTCTTAATGCACGCTTCTGCAAAATTAATATTCGATCAATTAAAGTCTTACAAGGATTACCCCATGCTAAAATCCCATAATTTAGGTAAGGCAAAATAAGGGTTGTATACAGTGATGATAAAACCGGTAAAGGAAATGTATTTTTAACATGATTTATGATACCAATGTTTCTTGATAATAATTTACATAAATAATTAATATGCACTTTCCATGTCAATTTGCGATCAACATAAATTCCAAGGAATTTTGTACTTTGAACACATTCTAGTTCGATACCATTTATTAGAATAGAACCAGGAAGATGATCAATAGTGTTGCTAAATATCATATAATTTGTCTTTTTTATATTCAATGATAGTTTGTTGGCTTGTATCCAACTTTGAACCAACTTTTACGTGGGCTTGAACTATTTGGAGCTCCATCAATTGACCTTTGAACGCGTTCATGTGCACGTGTCACAAATATCTCTCTCAATACGCCATGGATAGTCTTCACTAAGATTAAGAACCTAATTGATGCATATTGTGTGTATTGCATGTCAGTTCCCGCATAAAGGTGATATCTTTTGTTGCACTGTTAGATTACAGGTCCAAAACTTTTTACCTGACATTTTTTTTTCAATTTCATTGCTTCCTTCAAGTTTGCAAAGTTTATTATTTGTTTTAAATGCAATAGAAATATCATAAGATTATCATTAATTAATTTTCAACGGATATATTTTTTTTCGAGTCTCAGACACGACATGAGTTTCTAGTCCTGACCATCTTATACAATATTACATGTTCCAGGCTCCACAATCTGCCTCATCAATCTCAAATGAATCGAATTCAAAGAATCCAAGATTCTGCTGCACGGCTCATTATAAGGTGCCGTTCAAATGAATCTTTCTTTCTCTATTAAAGAGACTACATTGGATACCTGTTCTTGCTAGAATCGAGTTAAAATTCCTGGTTTTACCCTTTAAGTATCTCAAAGAATTGGCTCCTACGTTTTTGATCCAACTGGCAACTGCTTACCCAATACGTACCGACAGAACGTCAGATCTTCCCCCAAATTCGCTACTTAATATTCTTCAAATAAATACAAAGTTCTACGGTCAAGCTCTGTTCAGGTTGCATCAGCAGAGCTTTGGAAGAAGTTGCCCGAATATATTTAAAAAACAAATGATACTGTTGACAACTTTCAAACACGTCTTGAAACGATTTTTTTTTGTATAGAAACAATCGCCAATATTAACTGGTCTCTTAGGTAAATATGCTGAGCATATCTCACTCTGTTCATTTTTTTCTTTTTCTTTCCCTCTCCCCATGTCAGAGAATAGGGAAATGTTTTTGATATGCACTATATTAAGTATGGTATATTATTATTATTGCATTCTGCAATCTATGAAACTGCAAGATATATTTACCTGAGTCGTATGTAAAAGAATGTAACGATTATTCCGAAGAGAGCAAGAAAGAATATCACTACCCCAAGACCAATCACCGATCCTGCAGAGTTAAAAGAAAAGAAAAATTAACTATTCATGTACACATGTACAATAATGGTAATGATGAAAATAATAATAATGATAATGGTAATGATAATAATAATAATACTTCTGATAATAATAATGATAATAATAATAAATAATAATAATAATAATAACAATAATAATCATTATGCTAATAGTAATACTAACTTTAATGGTAATAATAACAATAATGATAGTTATAATAATATTGATAAAATTTATGATAAGAAAAGTAGTACTTATAATAAAAGTAATAATAGTAATAATGATAATGATAATATTAGTAATTACAATATCAATAGTATTAATAATAATAATAATAATAATAATAATAATAATAATAATAATGATAATGGTAATGATAACAATTCGGTAGCCGTGCATGAAGATATAAAGCTCATATGGAATGTAAACGTCCCAAACTTTCTTGTTTGGCATGTATGAAATCGACCCTGTATACACGTCTTAAATTATAGTGGAAGATTATAAATATGGTAGAGAAGATGCTGGAGCGGCAAATGGAATGACTGATCACCACATTAAAAGATATTTATACATACATTTAAAAAAAACACCTATGATTGAACCATGAACAAAAAATTTTGTAGGTACTAAAGATACTTATTCAAGAGACGTCGTTAGAGAGTCCATCTGTAGACAAGGGGAAGAGGGAATCATTATTGTGTACATATTTTCTAATTTAGTAATCTACTAAAGTCTGGATAGATATTTATTTTGTTTAAATCTAATCTGTTAATGTTCAGAATAAGAAGGACCAAATTCCTGTACCTGTCGTTTGAGAAGAAAGGGCTTCAGGTGCCATTGTTGATTCTACATGTGTTCTTGGTGAAGTAGTCATGGTAGTGGTAGGAGCCAAGGACGGCTGGGTCGCCGTGTGGGAGGGCGTGCTCATCGTGTAGTGCAACGTGGTCGTCGTGTAGGACGGCGTGGTCGTCGTGAAAGAAGTCCTGGTCGTCATGATCGCCTTGTAAGGCGGTGTGCTCATCGTGTAAGGCGGCGTGCTCGTCGTGTAGGATGGCGTGGTCGTCGTGTAAAGCTGCCTGCTCATTATGAAAGGCTGTGTGCTCGTCGTGTAAGGCGGCGTGCTCGTCGTGTAGGACGACGTGGTCGTCGTGTAAAGCTGCCTGCTCATCGTGTAATGCGGTGTGCTCGTCGTGTAGGACAACATGGTCGTCGTGTAGGATGGCGTGGTCGTCGTGTAAAGCTGCCTGCTCATTGTGAAAGGCGGTGTGCTCGTCGTGTAAGGCGGTGTGCTCGTCGTGTAAGGCGGCGTGCTCGTCGTGTAGGATGGCGTGGTCGTCGTGTAAAGCTGCCTGCTCATTATGAAAGGCTGTGTGCTCGTCGTGTAAGGCGGCGTGCTCGTCGTGTAGGACGACGTGGTCGTCGTGTAAAGCTGCCTGCTCGTCGTGTAGGGCGGCGTGCTCGTCGTGTAGTACGGCGTGTTCGTCGTGTAAAGCTGCCTGCTCATCGTGTAAGGCAGTTTGCTCGTCGTGTAAGGCGGCGTGCTCGTCGTGTAGTACAACGAGGTCGTCGTCTCCGATGTCGAAGAGCTTGTGGATGTCGTTGACAAAGTTGTCGAGGACACGGATGTATAATCTGCAGTCGTTTTCGGCCCCATAGAAGACTCTGAAAGATTTTGTATAAAATCACTGTCTTTAATACTGCTATTTTTGATGGGTTATATGCTTGTAAGTTGTATGTTGTGATGACGGAATCGAATCCCTGTCACTTACAGGCCGTTACAAAACACGGTTACTGCGGGAGATCGTTCAAGCAATTTTCAATTAAAGCTGATTCTTGCTCCTTTCAAACCCAGCCACTGCGCATCACACTGCGCAGTTTGACCCAGGAAGTGTATGTCAAATTCGGCGCGCGCTTTCTGAATTTGTTTACGGTCGACTGTCGGGTGCCGTTTTGCCCAGGCCACGATATTGACGTCAAAGAATCATGATTGAGATCTCTGTTGCGTTCAAGCGATTTTTAGCGACCGTGATTCTGCAGAATCGCGTTACAAAACGCATCTTTTTCAGCGTTTCATGTTTGCGTTTTGAAACACGTTTATTTTTACGACCGACGACAAATCGCTTGAAATCACTTGAACGCAACCGTGTTTTAAACTAAACGTCTTTGAAAACCGCGTTTCTAGGGTGAAAAGTGTCGCTTGAACGCACCCTTAACAGCTTAATGTAAGTTTAAACCAAGAATTTCCCATTTTCCCAATAAAACTTTTCTAACACCAGTGTACTTATTAAATCGATTTTTTTTTTGTTTGTTGTTGTTGTTCTTGTATTTGATTTTGTTTGTTCTTTCTGTATTTAGTATTTATCAAATCTTCTTTACAGCAGATTTAATGTGGTATTCCCCAAGGTTCTCTCCTGGGCACTCTTTTATTTCTTATCTATATCAACGATAAAATGTGCTCTTATGAGTAACAGTAATATACAAATGCTTGTTCATCAGTAAACAGGGAAATTTCCAAAGTTTCTTCATGGTTCAAAGTAAATAAATTATCTCTGAATGTTACTAAAACAAATTATGTCATATTTAGGTCAAAGAACAGGAAAGTGCCAAATAATTTATTTGCTGTTGTTATTGATAATCTTGTTTTTATCCAATTTTAAAAATGTAAGATTTCTTGGTGTTACAATTAATGAGTCTTTGGATTGGAATGTGCATACATTAGAAATTTCTAAGACACTTACTAAATATGTTGGTATCCTCTGTAAAAAATCTAAAAAAATTATATATTTTACAAAAAAGTCTCTTAGAAATATAGCAAGATCACAAATGCAAAATCCAACTATACCACTCCTTAAAAAATGCAAATGTTGCCTTTATACGATTTGATTACATTTAATACTCTAATATGTTTTATGTACTCTGTAAGACATAACATTTTTCATGTGAAGTATTGTAATATGGTTATTCAAAATTCAATTATCCATTCATATGCCACTCGTCAACAAGAAAATTTTCATCAACCCAAAGTAAAACTTACTTCTCCACTTAATTCATTAAATGTTGCTGACGTGAAGAAATGGAATTAATTACCCACTTCTACAAAATTAAGCTCAACTTTATCCTGTTATAAACAGCTTAGTCGCAAATACCTATTTGAATAATCTTTATGAAAACCATTTTTGCCCTCATCTCTTTCATCAATATATCTTATATTGATTTATTATTTAACCACTTATATTGCTTATTGCGTTTACGTATTGTAGTTCGTGACATATGTTATTTCATCTTAATAATTGTAAATGTCATGCTCATCCCTTTGTAAACCAGGAAGCAACTTATCTTATACATTCAATATCACATTTTCTTTAGGTTATATTGCGTATGTACAATGTACTGTGGCAAACTTACCTCTAATTTACCTTGCCACATTTGCCGTATAAAATATATTGACAGTAGACTTACATACAAATATCATAACATCCAAAATAAAATTTATCCAGTTTGTACCACTCAATGTGAAGGGTGCCCTTAAACAAGGGATGCGAGTGAAGTCAATATTGTAGTCATCATGAAGAGGACGAAATCATAAATTTCATTTGTAATAAGCATTTTCTTGAGTTTGAGTTGATATTAAAGGGAGTGTAGCATGACGAGACTATGTGTCTTTCCCGTGGCCCTACTCGGGGCCAATCGGGTATAATACGACTACGGACGACGCGACCGCAGCATTCACGTGCGTGCAACATACGCGAAACCGAAGCGTGAGGAGAACTTCGGTCTGTTTCGCGAACGCTAGCGCGCACTGGCCATGTCAAGATTAAGTCGCTGACTTCCGTTAATCAAGTCCATTCGTTTACGTGCAGTTATCCGAAAGAAGACGTAGATGGCGTTAACCAGTATTTGACATGCTACACTACCTTTAACACATTTCTTTTCAACTGCCAAATAGTCAATGTAAGTGAGTGAGCGATTGCTTTTGGAATGAGATATAAAACACACAATTGCATTTGACCTTTATTCATTACTTAGGCACAAACTTGGTACATGAGGATTTTGACAATACTTTTTGAAAAGCCTGCTGCTAAGTCATCCGTGGCAACACAATTATGAATATGGTATCATTATAAGGGCTTTCAGTTACGCTTTACCATGAAATATGATTCAAGGTCACATAGGTTATAACTTTTTATATTAGAAGCTACCAAAGTTGGGTACACTTTTATCTGATACGCATGACTGTTGTATACTGTAGTATACAGTCATACAATTTGTTTCACGTACTGGGAAGCATTTTTTATCTACCCTTTTTCTCCACCTCTCTCTTTTCTCATCCTCTCTCGTGATTTATATTTTTCATTTGTTTATATGTTTGTATACACGTTTTATATTGTATTTTTACTGTGTATTAATTGAGTTAAGTCAAAAGTTTGTATCATACTTTGTTTATATGTGTTAAAATCATGCAAACTCAACATTTGTAAGACCCTTATAAATCAATATGAGTTTTCCGTCGCCCGCCCGCATTACGATTTTTTGTATAGTATAGTATATTTACTTCTAAAACAAAAGCCCCAAAAATTACAAAATTTGAGGTCAGGAAACAATAAAGAAATTGAAAAAATAAAAGCAACCATTTAACACAACACAAGATGTTTTAAGTCAGTCATGTGTACATGTATGATGTGCATCATGTATATCTTGGAACTAGTAGTACTTAACAATGTTGTGAATTATGGTAGAAAGGTTTGACACACTATTAAAGTACTGTTCTATTTGGATTTATAGCATGTATATGCAGCGCCGTAGCCAGAGTTTGATGTTTGGGGGCACATACATGTAATTGATCGACGTCCTGGGGAGGGGTCTATGAGGAAGTGTGTATGATCTTGGAAATTTTTGGGGGCACGTGCCCCTGGCTACGTGCCTGTGTATATGTGTGGGTTATTTGTACAATATTTGATATTTGTATTAATGAAAATAAGCAAGATATACTAGCAATGTGTTTCAATGAGATGTTCATATACATGGTACATGCATTAAGTTAACAAACTAGAAATACACAAGTTGAACCAACAAAAGGTAATTAAGTGTTCGTAAAAAGTTAACATAATGGAATCTTGCAAATAATTAATAATGAATAATGAAATAGTTGCTCATTATGAGCTGGAAAAAATGTGAAGGGAAACTCGTAATTGAGTTATAAAGGCCTAATCATAGGAAAATTGACCTGATAAAAGTCTCTCATTGATATTTTTACGTCAGTACTCAGTCAGATTTATATTTAAATATATATATATATATATATATATATATATACAATGTATAGATACAGTTAACAACTAAATTACTCATAACCCTTGTAAATTTGATGTTTGTTTGTTGTTTTTTTTTTGTAACTCAAGAATAAAAGGTGGACGGGTCTGTGTTGAATACTTTGAGATGTAAGCTTCAATATGTCATATTCTCAAGAAACATAAATGGGGACAAATACATTTTTAACATACATACAAAAATTGCAAAATTAGGTAATGTAATGAATTCTCAAGAAACATAAATGTATACCATATATATATATATATAATAATTTTGTTGTATATATATATATATATATATATACAGTGTATATATTTCATTAATATACATGTTTTTGTTAAGAAGAATAACATTAAGTCATACTCACGGGTCGTGGTTTGGGCACCAGTGTTCGTGGTCCATTCTAGGACCACGAGAATGAGAAGCACATAAAATGTCTCCATGTCTTTAAAAAGTCAAGAATACGGTGACTGGTAACAACTTATACTGTAAAATCTGATAAAATGTAATCCCCCAAAACCTCGTATTGTTAGAACTAACTCTTCTCAGTACACATTTCTCCTAAAATGCACTTTAACCAAGACAAGATTGTGACTACTGTGACAGGTCCTAGACGAGGAAGTACAAAAATATTGTTCTTTTGCCTACTGGATAGTTTCATAGCTGTCCGCGCAGTACGTGTAAGTTGTTGTTAGCACTGGGTGAAGATTTATACGCACCGTTGAATAATCTGTATGCAGAATATTGAAATTAAGAAAACTGGGTGTGCGTTCATGAATGGCCTTGTAAGGCTCAAAGAAATGTTGTATTAGATTCTTTTGGGGGAAACCCCAGCGGAAATTCCACAAGAGTGTGTTCGACACTTGATCTTGCGAGAAAAGACCGGGCTTGGGAAAGGGGGAGGGGGGGGGGTGATTTTTTTTTTAATGGTAATGATGATGATGATATAGATGATGGTAATTATGTTGATGATAATACTGATGATGAAAATTAAAATTAAAATATGTTGATGTAAATAATTATATCTGACACAAAAATTTATATAACTATACGGGATTTATAAAATGTAGTGATGGTTGTTTATAGAGATCTGGAAATAATATCGAATATTAATTCAGCCTTGGGAACAGATCAAACAATATACTCTTACAGAAATGCTTTATTCGTATTGAATTTAAATGAATTGAGGGTGTTACATGATTGTATTGAGTCTGGGAATGCATTCCATAAATCTGGGCCCTGCTTCATAAAACTTGATATCAACAAGTTACAAGCTACTGTTATAAGCTACTGAAGTCATGGCATCTGATTGGCTGAGAGAAAATTTGTCATAGAATTTAGCAGTTGTCATAGATAACAAGTTTTATGAAACGGGCCCCAGGACCATGATGTCTTATTGATTTATGCAGGATCAATAACTTAGTATTTATGAATCAAGAAGCAGGTTATTCATGAATTTAAACAGATAAATCAAACTCTGTTGTGTGTTTATATTTTTAAAATGTCAATGTTTAAAATAAAACAAATAACGGTTTTGTATAGGCTAAATAATGGGAGCCAGAACATATGCGAAGCGCTCTCTTTTGAGACAAATAAATATGGTTAGTTTTTGTCTTTGCACTTGAAGACCACACCAAGTTACAATATGAAATGTATGACGAGATGAGCCAGTTATATATATAGCATCAAAATTGTCTTTTTAGGAAGATAATTTTTTGTCTTATTAAGTATACCAATATTCCTAGATGGCGCTCTTCAATCTGCTTGGTTGAACTGCATTAGATTATTTGCGTTCTCCCGGGGGGAAAAAAGGGGAGAAAAAAAGCTGTCACAAAATGCTGTATACAAAGTGATTATTAAAGCGTACCGTCAATTACTTCGGGTCATGTGTTCTCGGATGCCATTCTCATTCTCATTTTGATGGGGAAGTCTCGCCGACTGATACACGCATCATGTACAAGATCAAATATGGTTTACCCAAGGCTTAGCCTAGCTCGAACATTTAGTTTGGAATTAATTCTAGTTTCGTTTGGTTTAGTTGTATATATGTATAGTGGTAGTTATTTTACCTGACTGCTAAGAAAGCATAAATGCTTGTGTGTAAGTAACCAGAGGGCTTTAGGTCCTCTCCGAGAGACCTAGTAATGAGGATTAATGCCTTACCAAAGGTAAGAAAGAAGTTGGGCTCCCTCCCCTGGCCCCCAATGGGGTGGGGGAGGGGGAGGCGGTGGAAAAAAACCCTTTTTTTTGCTCACTACCCCCGAGCGAAAAATCGACCGGCACGATTTTCAAATTTTCGCACGAAGTGGACCCCTTTTTAGACCCCCTCCCTTGCCGCCGGCTGGATCCGCCCCTGGTTTCAGGCACCGAGGTGAATAAATATCCCATATGACGATATGATGATATTTGGGCACCTCGCTGCCCGAATATTTATCTGGTGTTTTTTTTAAATATCGAAATGAAATGTATACCCCAATAAATTGTCATTTTTCCACGGTTGCTTCCCTCTCGCAAAATTGATAAATCAGGACTATTCCTGGAAACAAGATGGCCGACTATGTAATTATATATGTTTATCTTGTGTATATTGATGACAAATTAACATAATAAAAAGTGTGTCAATTTTTCGCTCGCTTGCTTCGGGCGCTCGATAAATTTACAAACCTGATAGGATATATTTGTTATCAGCTCGAAACTCGAGCTCGAGAAATTAGCTCGAGATATTTTGTCCAGCGTTCGTGCATAGTATGAGTCTTCGGGCTGGTGAAAACGCACCTGACAAATAGCGGGATATTTTGCAAGCTAGCCCAATATATCTTGGGATGATTTCCCGAGAAAATAGCCCGCTATTTGCGCCCTCACCTGCCGAATAGTCCGCTATTTCATGATCGGGCTAATATCTAGGATCATAAATAGCGGGCTATTTGGCAATCTCGAGCTGATGAAGACAGGCATGAAACAGTGGTGGAAAACAAATCTTCTGTGATGAATTTGGGGTTTGGGTGACGTGACACTTTTGAATTCCTAAAAGGTCGCCGTGACTAGAAAAAGGTTGAAAAACGCTGGTCTTGTGGACCTTATGGAATTATCTTTGTATGTATATTTTCTTTTGCATTTATTTATTTTGTGGGTCTCTTGTATCATTTTTTTTAAATTTAGGGGCTACCGGGGTGATCCCAAAGAACACTGCTTCATGTGAAATGCACATTTATTTACCTCATTCAATTCTTAACCATAAATTATGTCCATATCAGTGGTGGTTTGATGTCAGCTTTGTAGACTAAATATTACTGTCTATGTTCACAATATTCAATTTTCGTTTGACATAAAGAAAAATTAATTGTATGTCCAGGACTCTACGAAAATTAAAAAATAAGGATTTCCAACCTCTATAACGAAATCAAACTCGTTAGAGTGGTTAGATTGCCTTCGAATTCGAGTGGTTTAAGCAATTGATTTGACATGTAAAGTTCGTGGGTTCGATCACTGACACGGCACTAATGTCCTCTGGCAAGGCATTAATCTACATTTGCCACTCTATACCCAGGAGAGAAACTGGTAGGATGGAGGAATTAGCCTTTGTGTTAGTATTTGCCATATGCCCTAACGGTGACCGTATGGTAGGAATACTCCCCAGGAGTGGAGATGGTGCACATTGTGCGTGAATGAATCCGATGACCGGGGAAATAACATCAGTAAAGCGCTTAGAGACAGTATCTCGTATTAAGCTCAACATGAATCCAGATTATTGTTATTATCATTATTAAAGGTAAAGACCTGTTTTGGAAACGCCCCTCTCTCAAAAAAAATGAATTGGAAGTTCTCATTACCAATCATGTGAAAGAATATGTTTTGACTAATACGTGATGATACAAATTTTGCCGGGAAAGTCGGGAAACCGCCTACTAATTGATATATTTGGTAAATTATTATATCTATTGGGACCAAATAGATATCGCGCACGTGGTCGCGTAGTCCCATATACATCTTTCTGTGTACAGTGCTTGTAACTTTACCAAGACTGGGCCAAATTTCTTATCATTTTGATGATTCCAGAACCTTGCAGTACACACCAATACTTATATGCTAGATGATCAACCTTTTCTGATCGATTCCACAACGTTTCTTTCACAATGCAATCGCATGACCAGAACTGGTCTTTATCTTTAAGAAAACACTACCCTGGATGTGTCGCAACTAACATTTTCCCACGCAGTTCATGTGACAATGTCTCAAATGCAATGGAATTTCATTCACAAATGAAGTTCGAAATTATCCTACCACATGCTTCTATTTCCGTATTGTCGTGATCGTATTTTCATTGCAGTCTCACGAATCCCATCGACGTTAAGAGTCGGCTGTACTTTTGTTTAGAGAGGACGTAGTTGTAAAGTTCATTTCTGGTACAAAACAATAATGGCTGTACTTTTATCGCAGAGGTGGAAATTTAACTCTTGTTCTGCCGGTGTCACGTACAATGTGACACACAGACCGGATATTTTCAATCAAAAATTGCTCCACCAAGGTATATGTATGTACAGTAGGCCTATGTAGTGACCAATCAATGTTTAGAGCGTGGATCAAGATCTCTAAGTAACTTATACTTATTGTTGCTACCAAAAGAATTTCTTGATAAAATTGACAATTTGTGCATCATCTTCTTTCACTTAAAGAGAAGCGTGAGTTCTGGGGAGAGGGGACAAATAATTTGTGAGCGTTTTCATCGTTATTATGCAAGTGTGGAAGAACATCAGAGAAAAACGGTGCCCTAAAAAGCATGGCTCTTCAAATGCCTTCATATTCTAAATATGACATGCAACAGCTTAAAAATGAGGACCTCATTTTTATGCCACATGTTCGTGTAATCCCATATACATCGTTATGTGTACAGTGCTAGTTACTTTTACCAAGACTGGGCCAAATTTCTTATCATTTTGATGATTCCAGAACCTTGCAGTACATACCAATACTTATATTCTACATGATCAACTCTTTCTGATCGATTCCACACCGTTTGTTTCACAATGCAATCGTATGACCAGAACTCAATTTTTTTTTAAAGCATGAAACCAAAATATATATATATATAACAACATTAATAATAAAATTGAACAATAGTAAACATGAGGAACAGACTGACAGAAAAATCATCTTTATTTCCAAATAATGTATATGTATGGAATAAAGCAGAGTAGAAATGTTTTGTATTTAATAACCTATAACTTCAGTACACAACGTTTTTTTACTGGAAGTCATGCATGGTTAAGTAGGTCCAAGCGTTTGAGAAGAAGAAAAAAACCAACGTTCATCAAGTTTTGGTAAAAATCTCGAAACAAGCAAATCATCTTGGCACAGTAAGGGTTAAAAGAGACTCGTCCAATTTTGATCCGTGCTTTTTGCAGTTTGTGATTATGTTGCTATACAGATATATAGAAGGACATTTGGGTGTGGTATTGACATACTATTGGGTCTGCGGATGTGGCGATAGGACGTTAAAAAGTGGACCAAGAACAACAAAAAAGAAATGTTTACTCCAATTGTCATGATCGTTAGGTGTTCCACATCGATATTTTGTACGTATATTCGAAACATTGGCCATAAAATCATGAAAATTGAACCTCCTTGATATTACGTAAATGTATGTTAGGAAATATTTAATAAGTTCATAATATAAATACATTCAGCAATAGTCATGCTTTTGCGATTGCCCCCCCCCCCTACAATGACAATGATGGGGGGGGGTGAGGAGGTGGGATTTCTTTATACGAAATCATGTTTTTGTTTTCAATGGTCACATCTATGTATTCCCGATATTTTTGCCACAGTGTTTTATCTCCTTGTACAGGCAATTTATGTAAATGATTCACATATTAGAGTATTCACGTCACCACTTTGAGAGAGAAATTTCAACATTATCAGAAAGTCCCAATATGTCTGAACCCGTACAATACCCTACATTTACCCTGAACGTAAAGTTGGGATGATGATAAAGAAAGCTGACCTGAAGTGAAAGTTGATTTCAATAACCTTTCATTGATTCCGTTGTTTTATTTAAAAATAACTATATGGCTAGTCAATGCGAACATGGTAAAAGTATAGAGAGAAGTTTCATCTTATATATTGGCTGTATTTATCTTATGTCAATTGTTAAAGGGCAATCCAACCCTTAATTTGAATGAAATCAGACAAATTAGAGAAACAGAATTGCGAAAGTTTGAAATAAATTGGACCAATAGTACGAAAGTTATGAATGTTTGAAATATGAAATCACTACAGCTATGTGGATCTCAAATTGGCAATTTTGTCAGTGGATCGTGACGTAGTGACGGATTACTCTCCCGTTTGTAATGTACAAAGATATCAGTGCCTTCACGCTTGGTGTAGTACTCAAAATATATTACGGAGAGTATAATTATAGGTCCTCTAAAAACAAAATACCATTCCGAGTCATACATTTGTGAAAAATTGACATTTTAGTCATTTCTTGTGTTGGAACAAATGGGGAAGTTGTCCGCCACTACATCATAGAGATATTATCGAATCAGCCAATTTGAAGAGCCCATTCCTATAGTGACTCCAATTTTCAAAAAGTCATAACTTTCTCATCGTTGTCCAATTTTATTCAAACTCTCACCAGTATGCTTTTCTGATTTTTCTGCTTTCTTCTAGAGAAGTTTGCTATCAAGGCTGGATTTCCCTTAGTTGCTTTAGGTCTTGGAGATGATGATATTTCGCATCTTATCACCTATCCTCTGAGCAAAACGCTCCTCCTTCTTATCTGTCTCCCGTTTTCTCCTCTCTCTCTTTCTGTGAGCCTGCTGAGCGCTGGTTTGGAAGAGGAGGACCCGAAGTCCATACACCCATTATTTTGCTCTCTTCCCCTCCATCCTATAATTCCTCCTAGAGGTAGTTGAAGGAGAGAGAGAGAGAGACAGAGAGACAGAGACAGAGAGACAGAGAGACTGTCAATTCTCGTATCATACTTCCCTTACCATGACCCTGTACGTGCTTTAAAGAAACAAACAACAAGTTTAAAAATTCAGCCACTAATTTTGCTTGTATATATATATGTCATGTATGTAGCACCACAAGCTATCGTTTTGCCAGAATTCTTTAAAGTTCAACAAACTGGCTCATAAATGTGTAAATTTATCGTTTTGGGTCTTATCTTATTAGCTGTTTTTCCCTGTTTTATAAAAGTTATATCTTACATGTATCTGTCGTTGACATGTTATCTTAATCGATTCCCAGCTACGGCGGAACGATCATTCCACGGTGGCCACACCCATCTTTGTATTTCCGGTTTAACATTCAGCAATCACATAATCATTGTTATGACCGTGCGAGTGAAAGATAATCACATGTGAAGTAGCAATCCTGTTATTGAAATTTTTTTTTTCTCCCAAAGCCTGTGGCTGTTCATGTAACTGCCATTTGAATCCCACGCAACAAATTTATGGATATCCGGCATGTGTGATGAGGTCGGTTAGTTTGAAACGGATCTTATCGAGGTTGCTGCAAGTAATTATATTACCTAAATAATGAAAAGTAAAAACGCGAGAACCAAATTTCAAATACAATATTTATACTTTGCCTGGAGAACTGTACCAAACGTGCAATTTAACCGTATTCAGGTTTAGAATCTCGAACCATGATAACCAGAGACCTGCTTTCCATAAAGTATTGCATTTATCCCAACATCTTGCAAGGATCCTGGTTTCCATCAGTGAAAAACAATGTCATAGTCATTCGTAGAGGTGTCGTATTTCGAGTGGTTTAAACTCTTGACTGGAGATGGATGGGTTCGATCCCAGACATGCCACTTACACTATTTCCCTAAGTAAGGCATTTTATATACAATGCTTCTCTCCACACAGGTGCTTAAATAGGTACCGTGTAGGATGGCTGGGTTGGCGCCTGGCCGTGCTGGCCGGAATATTCCACAGGGAACGGAGCGTGTGCACTATCACGTGCGTAATAACAATTGAATCCATGACCAGGGTAGCAATGATTGCAGGTAAATCATCGCGAAATGTAATATAAAGCGCTATACAAACGTGACTAATAGTATCATTCGAAATGTGTTAAGTAAAAAAAAACTAAGGCATAAAGAGTAAATATATACAGTCCCAGCGCTTTGTTCATATAAAGGTATCTAGTATCAGCTTCAAGTGCCCCCAACTTTATTGTTTTGCGTTAATTTGATAGCTATGAACCTATGAACACTCTAAATTAGTTTGAATAACGATCTTCTATTATAGTACATGTACAGATGACACCAACGTAAAGTGCAGAAGCACTATGCATGTTCCAGTCCCCCGCCCTACGCAGCAGCTGGAAACAACGAATAAACAAAAGAAAGAAACACACACACACACAAACAGTGGCAGGAACAGAATAAAGACAGTTAAACAACTAATTTCACAGATCGTATGAACACACATGTAAAGAAAGGGAAATATATAGTCACCTAATCCTTTTCCTTGTCCTTTTCTTGTTATATAATGATCAAGATAAGAAGGACGTATTGTAGAAGTATTGATTTGTTATTACTTAATTTCATTTAATGATATAATGATTACAAGGAAGTGAATAATGTTTGTATATCATTGACATCTGATACACATTATGTCGCGAACGTTTAGTAATGATTGACATTATGATCAATACGTCACCCTATGGAACTGAGAGTTGTCAAAGTTCGCTGTACTTTTCGGCCCAAACCTTCAAAGGCATATACACTATATTTTTATACTTGGTAAGAGTGCAGACGTGACAAAGGGATTTTTTCCTTTTCTTCCTGGATGTACATGTATAATTTATCATAGAATTCTTTACTGAAATCCACTCCGACATCAATAGAATACATTGTTTGAAAAAAGACCATGTAAATACAGAAAAATAACAACAATAATAATAAAAACTTCTTCTTCTTCTCCTCCTCCTCCTTCTTCTTCTTCTTCTTCTTTTCCTTCTTCTACCCTCTTCTTCTTCTTCTTCTTCTTCTTCTTCTTCTTCTTCTTCTTCTTCTTCGTTTTATCCTTCTTCTTCTACTACGTCTTCCTCTTTTCTTCTTCTTCTTCTCCTTCTTCTTCGTCTTCTCCTTCTCCTTCTTCTTCTTTTTCTTCTTCTTCCTCTTCTTCTTCTTCTACTTCTTCCTTTTCTTCCTCTTCCTCCTCTTCTTTATCTCTTTTCTTAGTATAGTATAGTATGGTATTATTTACCTTGGTTATCCAAATCAATATTGCTTGAATATTTTCTCTCCTGCACTGACCTGGGAGCCTTGCAATTATTAGCAATGCCGGGTAGCTATCTAACACGCCTGGATCGAGGGGGACCGATGTGGGTAAACATCTTGTTTAAGGACGTTTCAGCCTCTTCTTCTCCCTCTTCTCTCACGTTTTCATTCGTCGTTCTTTCGCAAAATATTCATTACCCTAAAATTTACTCTTCATAAATTATGTTGGGATCTTCAAGATTAGGAATGAACCATTTTCACAAAATTGTAATCATGTTAATTGTCAATGGGGAATATACAGTATATGGTAATTGAAATGTTTTGTTGTCATCGCCATATTCAGACTTTCACTTCTTATACTGTTACTACAGATTCTGTTCACGGTAGTGTTTACATCTGAGTAGGGTGACTGTACTTTTGGTCAATCTAATCTTAGCGTTCTTCTGTTGCCGGAAATATACGCTGTTTACAAACGATTTAACAAATGTGTCTGCATTCGTGATCACTGTTTGAATACTAAAATGTAGTCATTCCTTTCACACCTGCTACCCTGGTAAACTGACTCTAATCGTACTCATTCCCTGATTTTATTTCATTTTTAATATCATTTACCTTTGGTAATTTTATCCCTTGTAACCGATATGAAAGTCTTAACTAAAGATTTTTTTTCTTCATTTTCATTTGTTTGTCAGTTCTGAATACATAACAAAATCAGTATACATTAAAACATACATGAAGGAATATGAACTCATTTAAACAGAACTGGCCAGGGCTCCAAGATAAGCGAAGCTTGATGCATCGTGAGCCCTGACAATTAAGTATATGTACAAGCAAAATACATAAATAAGGAGGTTCCTGGTGATGCAAAAGTACAACAAAGAGAAGAATGATAGGTAGAGACTGAAGAGAGAGAGAGAGAGAGAGAGAGAGAGAGAGAGAGGGGGGTTGAAGTGAGAAGGGGTTACGGATGATTGCACATATCATTGCCAATAAAGCAGACATAATCATTCATGACTAAACAGTATATTGAGAGACATCATTTTGTTCACTACTACTTTGAATGCAAACTCTGAGTGAATATTCATTGGATCCAAAGGCAGTATCGTTATTTGTAGAATATGTCATGGGTGAAATGAAAGTAATATTGGTATGTTAGCCCATGGACCTAGGTCCATGATTAGCCTAGCTAACACGATCGCAAAGACTTTCGATAAATCAGTGGAACCTAAGGCGATTCCAGTAGTCTTGTCCATCAAAACGTGCGAGCAATGAAGTATTACGTAATCTGAATATGAATTCTGTCGGAAATACAACAGGGTATGATTTTTATTTAATCCCGTGAAATGATTTCTCGAAAGACTTTGCCATTGTGTTAACTGTAAATGTAATTGAAAATGTTGTTGTATCACTATTAATATGACTATTTATAAACTTTACATGACCACGCGTGGTTGTTTTATGATTCTCTTGTAGGCGAGGGAGGGGTGGAAAATACTAAAAACATGACATGCGTCAGAATATGATAGAGGTTAGCGCGTACAATGCCTAAATTTTTTTTCCAGACCACTCTCTGAAGACTTCGTTTCATATATTCTTTGCTCAATTAAGAATCGAGTACACTGCTATATTGGGCAAGCATGGTCAAATTAGTTGACCAATCTGCTTTGTGTGTCGTCGGCTCTGTCGAGTTTACAGGTCTACCTACATACATGTGTAGTCTAGCGCCCGCTTGTGATGCGTGGCTGAACACAACGGATGACACTGCAAGTCATGACATAGATTTGAACATGAACTCTTGTGGGTCCAAATTTTCTCATTCAGATTCTCCTCTCTCTGAACTCTACTTGTGTTTCTCCCTACCCCTCTATCATTTGTATGTCTGTCTGTCTGTCTCTCTCTCTCTCTCTCTCTGTCTCTCTCTGTCTCTCTCTGACTCCCCGTCTCTCTCCCCCTTCTCTCTCTCTCTCTCTCTCTCTCTCCATCTTTCATTCTTTCCCTCTCCCTGTCTCTAACTTTCTCTCTCTCTTTTCTTCCGGCCTATCTATGTTTATTCATGATCAAGGGTAAACAGCAAATAAGAAGTTAATGTTGAAAAAGGAAAGTAAAAATGAAAACACTAATATTTCGAATGAAGTCGGAGTTCGTATAACAACGTCACCCAGAAATGGATTTGATTACTGCCATCACAATAGTTCAACAAATTTGGAAGTTTGCCCAATTAATTTGGACACCGGAAAGCTTAAAAGCTTAAAACGTTTCAATTTCCAGTACAGTAGAGATATGTTCATACTACTCCTGTGTCTTTGTTAATCTTATTGAGTAACAGCATTAGTAAAACATAATTTCATTAATGATAAACGGAAGCTCAAATAAGAATCGAGAGAGAGAGAGAGAGAGAGAGAGAGGGAGAGAGAGAGAGAGAGAGAGAGAGAGAGAGAGAGAGATAGTATTATAATCAATCACCTCGTAAAATAGTGGCACAAGAAAAAATATCTAGCCTTTTTTTTCTAAACAAAGATCAGAAGATAATCGTGATAATGCTTTTTAAGTATCATAATTAATTCGGATTAAAGGCCCCATCTGCAAAACATGAAAAAATACAGAATATTGACAAAAATCAAACACGTCAAAATCGATAAATTGATTCGCCTCTTACCTAAAAAAAAAACATTAATTTGTATTTACTTTTTTATTATGACAGTTGATAAGATGCAAATTACTTTACCTGTTAAAAGCCATTTTAACCTATTTATCATGGGCGACACCTTTTCTTGCGGTGGGTTATGCGGATATACGTTAGCGTCATTGCATGGGTTTGTTATGAACGACTTTCTCACGCGATCGAAATAAAACTTTCAGGAAAAACATACCGGTATGAATTTTCTAGGTAAGGGTACCTGTTTAAAAAGCCGCAATGTTTATATCCGATATCGAATTGATGCACCAGTGATCTTTTTTTTATAATTATTTTTGTATTTCCTTTCTCTTTTTATTCCTTTTCCTTTCTGTCTTTCTGTCTGTCTTTCTTCTTTTTTCTTTCTTTCCTTCTATTTTAAATTTTCTTTTCTATTTTTCTTTCTTTCATCCTTCTCTTTTTCTCCCTCTCTTTCCTTCCTTCCTTCTTTCGTTCGTTGTTCAATTTTTATATCGCGCCTGTTCCCATTGCACGACATTATGCTCCGGCGATATTTTAATCCCGCGATCAACTTTGTACCCAAACCGAATTCATAGCTTCAACTTCAACCCTGGACTCAATACTATACCCAACTTTTACCCTAACGCGAACCCTAACACCAAACCCAATCACAACCCTAAATCTAAACCTAAACCTAACCTGAATAGATCCATTAAAGAATATCTGCACTAGGGATTAGACCTCCCTGCGTGGTCACTGATGGGTGGTTATCTCATCAAATCAGCTCTCAAATAACATAAGAAAAAGGGGACCATGGGGGACCAACGGTCACCGCTTAGGCATTGTTTGTTATATAAAGGGCGCAAGTAGCTATAAGTAGTGCAGTGGGGCTTTAAAATGTGGGTGAGTCGACCCCTTTTGGTGCAGGGCAGCCACAAGCAGATGAGATCTGACACAACATGATCTTTAAGTCTATAGCAATGACAAGCGAGACGTTGAGCAAGGATTATTGTTCTATTATTTCTTGAAATACTTGGAATGCCGTGATTATGAATCATAATAAAAAAAACAACAACAAACAAGCGATTTCCATTGTAAAAAGAAGAATTCAGAAGAAATCGGGTAATAAATAGTTACTAGGGTTTCCTCATTCAAAGAACTTGAATGAAATGCCGGTTTGTTTTCGATTTAGTTCTATATGTATAGTGTGGGTACAAAAATAAATAACGGTATAAAAGTTCTGTATTGAAATTATCTATTTCTAAATATATATTAAAAAAACATTTGTGGTGATTTTGTTGAGGTATGGGAGCTCTCTTCAACAACGAAATAAAAACAATTGTTGTCTCCATTTTCTCATAGCATTTTCAGATATTCCTCATTCGTTGGTCGACCTAGATTACGTGTCATTTTGACGCGAATGAACAGTAGCACACTATTTCCATCTTTTGGCATTAAAGTTGGTTTGGCTTGGATTATTATCAGTCATGACGGCTTATGGTGACTTACTCGATGCTTCTGTAATCCATAATTGCGCAATTAGCTTAGCAGTCAATTATCTCTTTAAAGGTCTTCATTGTATTAAGATAAACTGCGTAAATTCCAATAAAAATGTTATCATACTCGTGAAATTCAGCAAATTTATGGCAGTAAATGTGATCGATAAGAACAAATTTCTGTTCTTCTAATGTGAGTTCGCGAAGCAAAGAAATAAGGAAATTGAACACAAAGAGACAGAGACACAAGGAGTGTGTGTGTGCGTATGTGTGTTTGTTTATGAATGAGAGAGTAACAGACATAGTGCAAGGAAGAGAGGAGAGAAAGTGGGAGATAAGACAGAACGAGAGAGAGAGAGAGAGAGATAGAGAGAGAGAGAAAGAGAGAGAAGAGAGAGAGGAGAAAAAAAGAGAGAGAGAGAGGGGGAGGGGTGGGAAGAGAGAGGATTATCTGATTATTGCCTGTTGTGTAGCATTGAACCCTCTATAACCACGACAACCATAAACATGTATAATGAAGCGTTAAGAATGAGATGGTAAAACACAACAACATACCTCAACATGGACTTCTATTTCTTCCTATACATCATTATCTACATGAATATTTACCACATGTAAATGTTGCATTTCAAAGAATGCGTATATATACATATCGGTTTCTTTGGAGTGTCTGATCAGTGTGGAAGACAGGGGGTTTCTTGGCACCACGCCCACTCACCCTCAGAGTACAAGCACCCCCTACACAGCGGGTTATATGCGTGAGCCCTCATTTTACTCGGGAAGGTTATTGGGGGCTTGCAGGGGGAGGAACTTGGAGCATCCCGACAAACTACGAGCCAAGAAAAGAGGCACTCTCCCTTTCCAGAAGAATGAAAACTTTCGAGTTATCCTTTTTCTTTCGAATCGCTTTCCAGTGTCTCTGTGATTCTTGTGTGATCTCTGAAGAATATCCATGTTTTGATTGTTTGTAATAGTCGATTTTGTATTTGTTAGGAATCCTTTCTCCGATATAATATTATTGACATGTATGTCCATCGCTTTCGGAGGTATTTCTTCTATTTCATATTCCCCGCATTTTCCTTTAGACTTGGCTATAGCCTGCAGGCAAAATAAATTGATATGCAAATGAATCTTTAAAATTGCAATCATTACAACTTTCGAAAAGAGGTTTATTTAATAGCACAATAAAATATCAACAAGGGGACATTCGGATGAATTAACAAAATAATACAGGGGCTGACGCCAAGTATCGAATATCGACTTACAAATTTTTTAATTTTGTTCACTACTAAAGTGAGCAAGCATAATATTTTTTTAAATACATATATTATCTTGAGAAACGGCAGGCAAATCACCCCAATTCCCATACCCCCAACTCAGTTTTGTGTTGAATGCTCTCACAGACATGACAAACTTTGCCCCGTCTTATAAAGAGTAGCGATTGATCTGAATCAATCGCAAGTCCTCTAATCTATCGCAAGTTTGCAGTCTCCTAGCTCTTATGTACAAAGTTGCGCCAATAAGTTTCGATTAAAGCTCAACTGTTTATAAGACGGAGCCCAGGACTAACAACAATCCCTAGATACATACATGTACATGAATACCTGTATTTGAAGAATCGGTAAATTATGATCAACAGGCCTTTCCACAGTACCAAATGATTATAAGACAGAGTATAAGATAAAGTATTTTCAGCGTCTTATCAACTCAGTTCTCTGGCAAGATGATAAATTATAGGTCGCAAACTATCAGGATCCGTTTGAACAACCCTGGATATACCGGGGAAAGTTAGAGAGACCCTTAATTATTCGTGAGTCATCACACATCATGTGCGTACGTTGTGTTATCATTTTCATTGTGATTGTACAAATTGCACGAAAATTTAACCCTGGTAGTAATGGCAGGCTAAACATAATAAGTATGTATAATATATAGCGTATAACTTTATTGATCATAATGAAACTGCAAATTGGGAGGAATAATAAGATGCAGAAAATATCAAATTTCCTTAAAGAGACCTGCTTTTAAAAAACGGATAAAAAAGAACACATTACATCCGTTCGAAATATGTATATATATTTGGGGGGATTATTCTGTTTTGTTTACTTTTCATTTTTGTTTTGTTTTGTTTTCTCTTTAATGTTTCATTAGAAGGTGATTCCTATCAAAGAGTTTCAAACAAAACTGGGAGGTAAAGGTCACAAAATTGGCGCAATTTAACTCCTTTCCGCCCGGAGCGGAACTTTCCCCCTTTTGCCAATATCTTGGACAGCGAATCAATGGAAGTTTCCAAATTTGGGGCCCTTTTTTCCTTGTCTGATAGCTCTTGCCAACTAACGAGTGTCTAATTCCGTCCAGGGTTCTGTTTCCAAGTCTGAGCCAAGTCATCGTAAGATGACGGTCAGATCTTTCCGTAGAGGGCAATCCAACCTTTGTAATAAGTTCATTTGTATGACAGCTTAAAAAGTAGAAGAAGAGAAAGACGAAAGTTTGAAATAATTCGGTCCAATATGAAGAGAGTTATGCATGTTGAAAATATTACGAGATCGCTAAATAGCTATGCGAGTCTGGTCAATGGATTGACCGTTTTACCGTGTACAAAACTATCATTACTTTCTGTTTTTCTCTTATTAAAGGGGAAGTCCATCCTGATATGAAATAAACAGGTCAGTGAAAGTTTGATCAAATTTTGATTAAAATAAGGAAGTTATGATTTTTTTCTTCGTTTTCCATTAATAATTTGTTTAATCGTACATGTACCCTAAATATAACTATTGCAAATATGTTTTTATACAATTCCTGTATGGAAACAAAATAATTCCGTCATCAATAACGAAGAAAATGACAATTTATGATATTTTCTGTACAAAGCAATTTGGAGAGGATCTCGCAAGATACGTTACAGTGTTGCCAATTTTGCGTTTGATTGATCGCAACTTAAAAAATCCATAACTTTCTTATTTGTAATCGGAATTTGCTCAAATTTCCAATGACAAGGGTGGACTCCCCCTTTAAATGCCTTCTTCGTTGGGGCACTACTCAAAATATATTACGGATATAATAAGTATAGGTCCTCTAGAAGGAAAAGACCCTCTTGGGTCATACATTTAGAAAATTTGACATTTTGATATTATTTTTGTTGTTGTTTAAATACATGGGAAGGCTGTCCATCGTTACGTCTCAGTGACATTATCAGATTTGAAATGCTCATCGTAAAGAAATTACCATTTTCAAATTCTGAAGATTCTCATTTTTTTAATCCGATTTCATTCATAGCATATATTTGTCAGTAATTCCAAGACGAGGTGTATTACATCAAGACAAAAACGTCACAAGCAAATGATACGTTAACAACAGCAGCTTCAACAACTACAGCAACATACTTTTTGTTTTTATTTTGTTTTGTTCGTCAGGTATAATTAAACCATAAAATATATATTATATTTAGAATGAAGGAAAACTTTGACAGGATAACACATAAAAGCTGATAGAAAATTTAAATGATCTTAGCTGTTAAATGTTCAAATATCTAGATGTTGGTTAATCACACATTCTAAGTTACCTACTAAAAATCAGGACTAAACAAAACTGTTCCAAAACTATGATGGGCAAATATAATACGGACATACGGACGAATTGAAACTGTATAAAATTCCGTCATACAGATAGGGGAATAAATTATATTATTCTATATCCAGTTTTTTGTTGATGTTAGTAGAAGAGACAGAAATTGATTGTATGCAAACTAACTATCCAGGGTTTTTTTTTTTGTTTTCTTGAACTACAGAAGTACGACTACCCAATGATTGTTTTACACCAACCGTCAACAAGACAACAACAAGGTTGTTCGTAACCTTTACACAGATAATACCAACAGCAAGACGCTTTGATAGCCTGAGAAGGTCTAATGAGCAATTCCAATATATATATATGGGATATTCGTCATCTCATCTCAAGCCAGCATACTGCAGCCTCCCATGTTGATCTCTATTTGCCGTCTTATTGTTCACCTATGAGGATATCACCAAAAGAACGTGAATGGGGTTTACTAATCAAGGTTCTTTAAAGTGACTCGGTAACATTGTTGAAGGTTGATGAAAAAACTGCGTAATTTTTGTATGAAATGTTACTTATTATATTCCTTCTACTGTACTTACCCTCTAGCATGCAAAAAATCCTGAAAAAATTCTCAAATCACAAAGATATTTACGGTTTTCTTTGAAGGCGTCACTGGTCAACACCTTCTAACAGTAAATTCTCCAAACCATTTTTGAATTTTCCCAACCGTTTTTCCATGAAAATAAGACATAAGACAGGATTAAAAATCTGTCAACACTTAAATGTATGGAATGATATATAGAGCCAATTCACACCTTTGTTACGATTTACATTCACCTAAATTGTAGTTAAATTGTAATAATATAGTTGGGAGAATTAAGGAATCGATCAGATCAGTTTTTCCCAATTTTTATCGTTAATAATGGTCTGTTTTCACTCAAACTTTCAGATTATCTTTAATTTTACACCGAGCATTGGATTCACTACCTTAGCACCATTTTCTCTCATCTAAACAATGTCACCAAGTCCCTTTAAAGGGATTGGGTAACTTTGTCTCAGATTCTGAAACAAAATCCTGGATTTAGCTCATGATGCGATGATAATTATAAAACTTTAGGTCAGTCAGGAACCCCATGACTTTTACAAGCTGATCGCCTGTCTGATTATCAAGATATTTATGATTGGAAATCGAAATCAAATTTTGCGTTTTCCTAACGGTTTTCATAACACTACAGTCTATTGGGTAAAACGAGTATGGTAAAACCGGTCACTCAAAGATTTTTACTTTTTTGAGGCACTTCTTGATCATTTTGAAGCGCAATTTTTTTAGGGCTTCAATATTACACCATATCACAGACACTGATAACACGTAGGGTCGTGCATCTCAGATTTAACATTGTTAAACGATGCCTTTAATAAACAGATAACCAAAATATTTCACGCCACAGACACGAATACAACATGAGACCAATAACAAGAAGGAATAGAAACTAACAATTTGTATGTACAAGAAAATGGAAATGTGTTTTACCACATTCAAAGAGTGATCCTAGAAATGAATGGATTGTTGAATAGATTTTTTTTTAAATAGCCATATATGTACAAAATGCCAGTTTGTTATATTACCCCTTCTTAGCTCTTCGTGAGAATTTCGGAGGACAATTTTGAACCTTATCACATTATGTTTTTAAATGTGTATGTAGTGCCTAATATATCCCCTCCCCCATTGTACTCCATAGTTCACTTACTATTATTAGACCATATCGTGAATAAAATACTGTAAAATGTATTAGCAAGTAAAAATGTGAGACTTTTATTAATGCAAACAAATCATTGATGGAGCGTGATGTTTTCGTGTATTCTTAGAGCATCAACCCCCCCCCCACCACACGACTTTATGTTTCATTTTCAACAGCAGGGCGGTATCTTTATTTAAAGGCAAAGACCAGTTTTGGAAACGCCCCTCTCTCAAAAAATGAAATGGAAGCTCTCATTACCAATCATGGGTGTCGATCACGGGGGGGATGGGGGGATATATCCCCCCAATATTTCAGGTGGGGGTATGGCCTGTACAATCATCCCCCCCAATAATTCACCATCAAAAAAAAAAAAAACGAAGAAAAAAATTAATGATGAAAGCCCGATGAGAGTAGTTAATGGTTATTACTCGCAAGATGACCATCAATATACACATTTTGCTATCTCATTTTCATAATACATATATATATATATAAATAGAAAACGAAGTAAATGAGACAACCGTATATGAGACAAGAATAAATTGAATTCTCGCTCATACGGCTTCATCAGGAATTGATGAATTTATTCAATTTATTCAATCAACAGCATCATAGAAATGCAGTGCGCCAAATGCAAAGCGCAACGTTAAAAAGCAACGAGCTAAATGTTAAGAGAGATATAATGAGAGAGAGAGGATAATAACCCAGGTAGCAAGCCCATGTGGAACCCACATGGGTCCCATATTCTCTGAAACATGGGCCCTAAGGCATCTGCACCCAAGAAGCATATGCGAGTCTGGGACCCATATGGGTAAACCCATATAAGACAGATGGGACCCAGATGGGACCCATACCAAACTGGGCCCAAATGGGTATGCCCAGCTTAATCCCATCTGGTACCCATATTGGTTAACCCAGATATACATATCCCATGTGGGTTAACCCAGATATTCCCATGTGTTACCCATATGGGCATATTCATATTCTACCCATATGTGTACGCCCAGCTCATTCCCATCTGGGACCCATAAGGGCTGGCCCAGATAGATCCCATATGGGTTACTAAATATTGGCCCCATGTGGGATACATATATATGGGTTCCATTTAATAGCCTAGATGGCACAAGTGACCCAGATCATCCCCATATGGGCTTGCTACCTGGGAGAAAGGGGAAAGGGGAAGAAACGGGCAGAAGAAAAAATGAAGGGGAAAGAGAAAAGGAAGTAAGACAAGAGAAAGAGGGACATATATATTCCAGCATTTCCTTCAGGGAACTGATGTGAATGGGCAATGAAAACAGAGGTTGACTTTAAAGTAACCTACAATGAAATATTGCTCATGTTTATTTCTTACAATGTCAAAATTACTTTACGGGATCCCCCTCCCTAAAAAGCTTAGGCATGGGTGATGGTAGGTATGAGGTTAATGCATGATCAGGAATTAGTTGAGTGGATGGAAAAGAAGTGAGAAATAAGCTGAAAGAAACATGGAAAATTGCCATGGAATGATGGAAGGCAATGTGAGACAGGCCCAACATGTTCTAAAACAAGTAATACAACAGAATACTCCAGTTCGATATTTTGGAGAAAGATTATTATGTCACAACTTATTTTTGTTTTATTGAAAAGCTGATGTAGGCCTATGTATTGTATTCAAACGTAACAGGCATAAGATAGATGAGGTGTTTTTGAAGGTTAGAATGTTATTAAGTTTGAAGTTTTGTTTATAACACCCTTCCAATAATAATGCACCTTCTAAGACTGGTTATAGTTTTGGAAAAAAATAGTGCTCTGGTCAGGGCCTTAGGGAATATTATGCTTATATTTTAGAGCGTATCTGGTATGATAAGTATATCTGGGTGAAGAAGGAGATAATGGAAGTTTGTTGTTTGGTAGTTGGAACGTAAGTTTTATATTATGTTTTTAAGAAACAGACAGTTTGTATGAGATCAGGAGTGGAAATTTTCTGTCATTTTGAGAACCAAATTTTGCATCAGTGATATTCTGTTTCATTGAATTGAGTTTCCCGCAGAGAGGATTCAGTTGGTTTAATTAAAGAAGGAAGAGAGTCAAATGAAGAACCAAAAGCAATATGTTTTTCATTTACTAATGAGAACTATGTTTTTGAGATCTCCTTACACAGAATATTGGAATGGGTTTTTCACGATGAATGTTGTTTGGAGACATCAATATTCATAAAATGTATGTTTCTATCACCAGGAAATAAAGAATTTTCTGTCTACATGAACCTTTCCTGGTTGCTTATTAATGCATTTGCCCACTGGTAACATAATACTTTCACAAGTTGATATCCCTCACCATTGGATTTTTTTGGTAATGTCTAAATTTCGTTTAAAAATAGTCAAGACTAACATTTAGCATGTTATTAATTTTATTACCACTCTTATATTCTCTGAAATGTTATCTTTATTGAGGGTGACTTGAAAAAGTAATAACTTGGAAGGGAGGGTGCAACCTGCCACACGCTTCTACTCTTGGTTGCTTTGATCCATTGCTGAAAATATTTTGGCACCTATCATCCCCCCCCCCCAAACAAGGATACAAATCGACACCCCTGTTACCAATCATGTGAAAGAATATGTTTTGACTAATACGTGATGATACAAATTTTGCCGGGAAACCGCCTACTATTGATATATTTGGTAAATTATTATATCTATTGGGACCAAATAGATATCGCGCACGTGGTCGCGTAGTCCCATATACATCTTTCTGTGTACAGTGCTTGTAACTTTACCAAGACTGGGCCAAATTTCTTATCATTTTGATGATTCCAGAACCTTGCAGTACACACCAATACCTATATGCTAGATGATCAACCTTTTCTGATCGATTCCACAACGTTTCTTTCACAATGCAATCGCATGACCAGAACTGGTCTTTCTCTTTAACGCAATGGACGCAGCAGTCAGTTGCGTAGCGTAGGGCACGGGCTTTGTGGGAGGGGCACTGGTCTAACTAAGTGCCAGTATGAATGAACAAAACCACCCATTATCATGATTATGGGGAGGTGTGTAAGGGGGTCCTATGATGTCTTTTTTAATGCTCCCTTCCCTACTCTCCATTCATTCTCCTCTCTCTCCCTCTCCCTTCCACATTATCTCTCTCCCTCCCTCTCTCTCTCTTTCCATCTCTCTCCCTCCCTATCTCTCCATGTCTTTCTCTGCCCCTCCCTCTCTCCCCCCCCCGCCACCTCCCTCTCTCTCTCTCTCTCTCTCTCTCTCTCTCTCTTTCTCTCTCTTTTTCTCTCTCTCAATCATTCACTTCCCCCTCTCCCTCTCTCTCTCTCACTCACTCACTTACTCACTCTCTCTCTATCTCTCTCGCTCTCTCCCTCTACTTTTACCATTCGATTGACGGGACACACGCCCCACGTATCAACATGATTAAATGGTCAGCACCTATATCGTTGCACAGATTACTGGCTGTCCAAAGAGATTAAAATATTAGAAATAATCAACTCTTTCATTTCAAGAAAAACTGATCGCGGATTTAAAAAAAAAATGACCAAGGTCCTTGGCAGTAAGTGAAGCAAATTGATGGCAACCTTTCTCTACAATGGGTGCATTCGTTGCCCATTTTGAGTGTTGAAAAAAAAAGAAGGGGGAGAAAGAATCCAAGAGTGACGGGTATGGGGCCCCTTTAATTGGTAACGTCCCAAACATGTGTGTCCAGGATTGTATAACATAATGAAACGTGTCTGAAGACAACATGTGTGTACGTTTGAGAGAGAGAGAGAGAGAGAGAGAGAGAGAGAGAGAGCAGACAGGCAGACAGGCAGACAGAGGCATATAAGCATCAATCTACGTATATTTTATGATAATATTTCTGTCGGTGAAGGGTGAAAGAATAAGGAAGTATTTTTATACGAATATTCATCTAGGAACATTATTTAACGTTAGTGACGAGGCGTGTGCCTCCCCAATCGAATTCAGAGAGAGAGAGTGCGTGTGTGAATAGTTAATAAGAAGATAGTACCCTCTCCGCCACCCTCCCCATAATTGGTGGCCTTTTTATTATAACTCATATTTCATTCACAGAATAGGACCAGTGCTCCCCCCTCATCCCCGATGCCAGTACCCCTTCCCCCTCAATTGCTAGACCCACGTTACGCCACAATATAACATTTAGCAACATCGTTAAAGGGACATTTTCGTATCGAAGGGATCGTCATTCCAATCTTCAAGGCAAGGCCTTCATCAAATCATATCGTATTCAACCAGTATCTATGACATAATCATGACATAGCCCCTTACAAATGACATGAACAGTTAATGAAGTGCAGCGTCCTTTTTGATAACACTCATGCTGAAGTAATCAACGACAAAAACCTTCACGATTCAGATATAGATTTCAAGGAAATGTTAATCAATGATATTTATTTATGATATGTATTCAGTATTCACATCGGGTAGCCCCATCCAGTGCCATAAGGCCTGCTTCACAAAGGAGCCCTGTATCAAATGGATATTATAATTATAAAGTTAGTTATGATACACTTAATTAATCGTCATACCAGCAACATGTTACTGTTCACAACAAGCAAATGCAGCTATGGGGAAGTTCCCCTCGTCAAATAACAAAATATGGAAGGGTGCGGTTTATGGGAAAAAGAGATGACAATTACGGCCCCTCTGTACTTATCCCCCATGCATGCCTTGTGGTCACTCCACGCCTTCCCCCCCCCCCTCCCCTTCCTTCCCAGGCACATCACGAACCCAGTGCATTATGCCTCTGCTCCATTTCCATACTTTTTTAGGGGAGGGGTGAGGTACAAGTGTCATATTTAGAGATTGTACAATTTGCAAACTGCAATTCTTGTCACCATGGTAACGTTGGGAACATCGCAAATTGATAGGTGGTTACAGTACTTGAGCGCATCGTTGTCACCACCATCTTTCACTTCCGGAACAAGACGTCAAATTTTGTATACATACTTATCCCTGGATAATCATCGATAATCGAATTCATTATGAAAATGACACCCTGTTTCCCTTATGATCTTGATTCACTTGACACACAGCACTCTGGCATGGATGTCAACAAAGCACAGACGGGTTGAAAGGATTTATAAATGGATATAAAAAAAAACAGAACAGAATATATTAGTTGTGGAGGAAATTGAAAGAGAATCGACGAAAGAGCAACAATTTAAAAAGTATTTGGGGCCTCTTTGAATATCTGTTGGACAATGCAAGCAGCCTGTCTTAAATTCCAAGCCAATTGGATTGAGTATCTGGCATTGTAACATGGTTTGGGGCCCCAGTAAAATGCTTGTTGTCTCGATTTGAGAGCATTTCAAGAATAAAACATTTTGTCTGTTAAGAAACACCGTCAAGCCGTGATTTTCTATCGAAACAACAAACAAACCATTCTTTTGAAAAATCATTTCAAGAAGATTCAAAGTCGATTGTAAATGGATAATATGCTACAATGATTGAGTTTTCATAAATTTTAAGCAACGTGGAAAACAATTTTTGGTAACTGAATAACATTAAATGTTAATGGAATATTTCTCAATTGAGTCCTCTAACATTCATGATATTTAGGGCAGGGATATGAAAGTTAATCTGCAGTGGGAAACCATAAAGATTAAGTGCTAATCTCCCCCTCCCCTCCACCTCCCCCCCCCCGGTATCAGGTACTGTCACTGTGGATATTTAAGAGAAATTCGATACCCTCTTAAAATGTTATTCTGCCAGAACGATAAACCTATATCGTATGGTGATGTAGGTACTGGTATGTAAAAATAGTACAAGCAAACCTGGCTTGGTATGTGTCGGTATTCATGGCTATTTGCAACGTTCTCGTTTACACGTTTTAGTTAAAATTTACATGTGGTGAAACTAGATCAATATAACATCAGTTAATCTTCATATTGTGTGTAATGATGTTTCCTCGGGCCATCGTCTTCCGCATGACGTTTGCGTTTCGGTATAATTAATTATTTTGTTTTTGTTTTTTGTTTTTTCTAGTTTTTCTACGTTTTACACCTCGGTGGTTTTATAGTCATTGTTGTTGTTGCTGTTTTGTTGTTTATGTTTTTGTGTGCTTTCGCTTGTCCCCGTTTATTCCGCACTAGACACCATGTTGATCTAGTTTCATTGTTGTGGTTGTTGTTGTTGTTGCTGCTACTGCTACTTTTCTCGTCGTTGTTGCTCTTTTATTATGACTTTTGTTTGTTATGTTTTGTTGCCTCGTTGCATCCCACACCCACTTCTAGCGGCGACCAACACAACACGGGCCAAATAAGTATCTTTTGACGAGATTCAATGTGGTATCACCACCACCACCACCACCACCACCACCACGATCATCATCATCATCATCATCATCATCATCATCATCATCAGATTGACCAACGATGTTGTCCTAACGATTTTTTTTTTGAGATAGGTAAACATGGTACGGGGTTATCGATGTCTCAAGCAAACGTTTGCGCTGGTCGTTTTAATTTCATAAATGATATTAATTTTTATGCGTGATGATAAAAAGAAGAAATACAAGTATTGCAAAGACTGACAACCCGTCTCCTCCAATTAGAAGAAACACTTTTAAAAAGCCTCGTATTCCTCAGTTCTGGGAAAGACGAAACACAATGTAAATTTTTCCCATTCTATTAATGTCACTTTGGAAGAATTAGAATAGGTAAACTTATGTCACAAAAAAAAATGTTTTTGCTTCGTGAGAAATTGGTACAAACAATCAACGGGAATTGCACCGGTTGATCCAGTGAGACCGAACTGTGAGGGGCATTGTCTATAGGAGAGCATCCCCGATGAGCATCTTTAATCAGAATATATTTGTATTGATAGGTAGAAAACATCATTCGGATTAGAAAGCCAATTTATAATTACTTCCTGAAATATAAGCTTTCCGTAAAGTGATCTTTTGAAATAGGTTTTTGTTTTACCCATCAAAACATCAATGTTCATTCTTTTCTTTAGTCCGTTAGAACTCTGCAAACCGGTTTTCACTTTTAAGGCTATTTTGGCCTATGCAATTAAACGTAACACGTTTATTTCGACGGGGGGCTAGACATATATACTTTGAACTGCCCCTTGATTTGGCTTGTATTCTGCAGCTTCACGAGTCAATCAATTTCTTGGAAGAAGGAAATAAACACACCTTTACAATTGAAGGTCGTCTTCCAACCATGGCGTGACGGAGTGAACAGCTGGCGAACAAATTCAAAGACAGATTACTCTGCCACCTTCAAGAGTTGACAAAAGCGACCTTGATCGCACGACTTTCAATGTCAAACAGGTTGTCTTTCAAAACAAATGTTGCTCAAAATCCGCCTCTCGACCAAGGGCACCGCCTTCCAGAAGCCACTCTAACAAAATGTTTATACCCGCATACTGAAAGATTTATTGCTATCTGTTGAAAGTTGTATTGTTTTTGCTACCTTTTCCATATTAATGTAAAGGAAGGGATGCAACTTTTGCGAATCAATGTAAGTGTGTGAAATATGTAAATAAATTAGTATAATTTCAAAATCAATGTGAATAAAAGCTGTTATTTGTTATGCAAGAACAGCCTATGGAAAACATTCTCAATTCTCAATTAGGTCAATATTTCACCTTTTTTATAAAATGAGATGCTTATTCCACTTTCAGGGTAAACGTTTATGGTTAGGTTTTTTTTTCTCCATCCACCTAGAAAGTGCAGTGTCCCCTCCCCATGAAACGCGTGTCCCTCGACATTGAATTAAATTGAAATAAATAACGGTATAGCTCTCTTCTTCGAGTTCGATTACAGTTCAAGAAGCATATTATATTTTCAAAATGATTAATGCCATTTAAAGTGGGAATTCCAGAATATTGAGGGAAAAACGGAAATCTTGTAAATATCGTCATATAATATGACGTGGAAACGTTGTTGTTGTTGTTTTTTGTTGTAGTGGCAATCAGTCAAGAGCTGACTATAATCACAAACGCCTCTCTTTTTACTATTAATTTTTTTGTTCTTCTCTCTCCTCCCTCTCTTCTTCTTCTTTTTTTTTTTTAATGTGGATAACATGTGGTATAAAAAATTATAGGCTTCTCTCTTTCTCTTTTTTTCTCTTTCTTCTCCCTTTTCCAATTCTATCTTCTTTTTTTTTAAATGAAAAGAAAAAACAAGATTAAAACAAAAACCAACAAAATAATGTAGATTTTTGTATCACGTGGTCTTTTAACCCAAAACATTTGAACCCTCTCTATAATTACCCAAGATTAACGGGATTATACAAACATCTGTTTGGATTTGTGCCATATTAAGCTTAAAATTGAAATTGTTCATCGGTTGTGTTACTGGTAGTAATCTGGTAAAATAAGACTGAAATAGAAAAATAAAAGGGCTTCGTAAGTGCAAGGAAAAATGGAGCTATATTGTAATTCATATAGGCTACTTTGTTGATTTATTTTTATTTTTTCAAGATGAGGGTGAAAAGGAGAACAGGTGGGGACATGAAGGAGAGAGTGAAAGTCAAAAGGAAAAGAGAAATGGAAAGAGAGTGAACAAGATCTACAAAAGAGAAAATAAGAGAGAGCGTGAGAGCGAAAATTGCACAATGGTAGCATCGTTAGAGTTCTTTCCATCGACGATGAAGGCTAAGGGGGGAGGCAAGTGAGATCTAAATCTACATAATCTTGCTAATTCAAAAAGTGAACATGTGCACTAATTATAATAACAGTAGATTTATCACCAACGTTTATTTTTAAGCACATTCCCCTCCCCTACGAAGTGTCGAGATAAACTACATCGGTATAGGCCTACATGATAATGATAAGGGATGGTGTTATCTGTGATATAATCAACCATGGGACGGACCTAGACTCGGAGCCTTGCCCCCAGCTGCGCACTCAGCAAGGAGAGGTACCCCCACCCAACCCACCCCTTCTTCCCGTCTAGCCACGCTCACAGAATGGGGGATTCCTCCTCATGAGTCATTCCTCGAGATAAGCTCGACCAGAGTCCCAGCATGGCTCGGCCATCAACGTGACTCGGCCCTCATGTGTCAAAGTTTGCTGATTCATTCGACCCAGTCTCTGATTCAGTCCAGAGTGCACGATAATGAGGGCAAGTAAATTATATAACAGTGATTAGCACGTTTATCTAGGGGGTTTTAAGGGGACAGGAAAAGGGCAATAGTAGAAACAGGTTCACTACAGGTGTTATGAAAGTGAGACGGTCCGGTGATCTATAGCTGATTTTAAAGGGAAGATCCTTTTTTCATGGTAAAGGGAGAAACTAATTTTGAATATTCCCATTGTAACTTTGAAATAATACCGTAGTAGAAACATCCTCTGAAAAAGAGCGACTCTTCACCTGCCCTCATATTCGAAAATGACGTGAAATAGCTGAAAGGTTTGGTGTCGGTCAAACCGACTATCTAGACCGAACCCAGCGCAATGAGACCGAATTTGAAACGACTATAAACCGTAAACTGTAATTACATGCCCGGTCTATTGTTGGTTTCGTGTCAGTCTCGTTCATGTGACCGGGGCATATCTCACGATCTTGTACCCAGACAAACGACCTTCTTGCACGGAGGTGAAATTACAGATGCGACCTTCACCTTCACCTAGTTAGATAGGAACACTTCTTTCTCTACGCCCTCCTTCCGGATGTCGCAACAATTCTCATGATTAAGCATCAGCTATAGGGTAACTCCTCAAGAATTACAGCAACAAGACCAAAGTGCATGTAATGTTCAACATTTTAAAGTAAACAGTAAATGCTCAGCCCCGGATCAAACACCTTGGATTAAAACCAAAAACTTAAATAATACCCAATTTGTGATAGCTCCGACGACAATTTCTCCGCGCCACAACGCCTGTAGAGGTGTTGTGGTCTAGTGGATAAGTCGCAGGACTGTAGATCACAAGGTACGGGGTTCAAATCCCAGCCCGACAATAACGTCCTTTGGCAAGACGTTAATCAACATTTGCCACTCTCCACCCAGGTACTAAATGGGTATCCGGTACGATTCGAACGTTAAATGTAGTATGCTCAGCATTGTGAGCGTCTGTAAAATGGCGCCTGGCTGGAATACTCCCCAGGGAGTGGAGAAAGTGCACACATTGTGTGCGGGCGAGCTTGAATCCGATGACCGGGGTAATGATATATCTGTAAAGCGCTTAGAGACATCGTCGATGTATCAAGCGCTTTTACAAACGCGGAATATTAATTATTACCCTAACCCTAACCCTAACCCTATAAACCCGAACCCGAACCCTAACCCAAACCCAAACGGCATGAACGTATAAGCCCAGTTGCAATAGCCATACAACCCTACTAGCCATATAACCCTACTAGCATGTCACAGCAACGGCTGAATAGGGTATATACCATATACAGTTATCTCAGTTCATACCTGCTGATTATTTCTGCTGATTTTCTTTAAACATAAATTCTCTCATCACCATGTTCGAACTCTATACAAAATGAAAGATATATAATTATATCGAAGCTTTGTTCCCACGCTTTAAACTTTCAGTTACGCCTTTTCCTCATATCTACTTCAAAACCTTTCAAAAGATTATACTGGCTTTATTTTTTCCTCAAGATTTCTCTCATTATTAGGTTTCAGTACTATTATACGAAAAATACCACGGCTGCATGTGCTAATTTTTAGAATAGTGTCGTTTATACTTATTTGTTGTTATGAGAATATATCTTATTGCTTTTATCCTCGAATGTAATCTCGTAATCTTTATGTAATGATTGTTTTGACATTGCGTATGTTTAAATTGTTATCGTGCGAACCCACACCTAACAAGCATTGCTTTCAAGTAGGTTCGTTTTTCATTTCCTGTAACTAAATAATTTTGCGTTACAAGACTAAAAAAGAAAAATTTCAAAGATATTTCAATGCTAATGTTCTGTTATATCATTACGTTTATTATTGTTATTATTTTGTCATGCTCTGTAAAGAGCGACTACTACTATTGCTATGTATTGCACGTGCTTTTATTGTAAACTGAATGTAATTCAACTCTCGGGCTGCTATTTTCAACATTTTGTATAAACCGTTCAATAAATAAAACAATAAATAAATAAAATAAAATAACAGCTCGAAAAGGGGTATCGGAAAGTTTCCGGCAAAAAGATTATTGCTCAGTGAACTTAGTGTGCTAACACATCATTTGGCCTCTTTTGTCTTCGTTGAAGTTTAAGTGCGATTCATGACACGCAGCCACTTATGTGGAAAACTTGTCCAAAAGTTGATAAGATACATAATGCTGTCCCTCACGATTGTTATTTTTTACCCAAAACGTTTACTTTGTAGAAGGAGGAAAGGGTCATTGAAAGAAAACGATTTTAAAAAAAGATAGAGGAAAAGGAAAGGTATTGATCTATATGACTTATTTTGCTTCTGCTCCAATTTCAGAAGCAATGATTGATATCATCTTGCTCAATCTACATTGCGAAAGAGAAGCGACCTCAGCGAAGGTGCGTAATAACATGTAACAAATTCGAAATATTTCCGGACAGTTTTTCGATATTCGTGTGTGTGGATAATAATGGCCTTGATCGTTGCTGTACCGATACAAATTATTCCCAGATTTTTCCAGGAATCATTCCATATTTTCACACTATCACCGCCTAGTCTACTAATTGATTTGGCAGTTTTCTTCTGCCTGTAAAGAATCAAATCAAACACAGTGGATAGACCAGTGGGATTTGGGGTCTCGGTTTCACAATCAAGTCAATGGGATGGTGCCCCTTGGGTTTTGTTGTTGTTGGTGATGTTACGATCAATAGAGACTTAAAGAAGGATATTTTTTAAATTGATTATAAACATGTATCTACCTTCCAAGCAGACAAATTTATTGATATCGACATGATAAAAAATGAAGAATGGAGGTGTGCAAGTAGTGCAGATGAACAAGAGAGTACCAATTTCTTAGTCAGACATTCTACCTAATATCAAAGGACTTATGTGAACTCCTTTCATTAGTTTAACGCTTTGCTCTATATTTACAGATTTTTGTTCAATGATTAAACAAAAAAAATACTAATATAACCAAATTGTAAAGTGGGCATGAACTTATATTTCCTGTTTATGTTACCATACACGATTCTTATTTCTCTTAGATTTTGTTTGTGTGTTGTATTTGCTTCTTCGTTTGCTTATTTTAAAATTCTGACGATGCTTAGGGTTGTTTCTATATAGACATGTCCTTTCTCTGCTCAAAGACAAAAGTTTGTTTGAACTGAACACCAGAGGAAATCAGGATGGGATCTTAAGAGACACTTCCATGTTATTGTACTCCGTTTCAATGGAGTAGCTAAGAGTGCACGGGGGTACCCCCGCCCATCTCGAATATCGAATAGCAAAAAATGAGGGGTCGGGTGAATAAACAGAAAAGGATAGAAAGCAGTGAGGGAGTAAATGATAAGAAAAGTAAGACGGTAGGACCCCTCCCGGATGCCGCTAATCGGTGGCCTAGTTCATACTCAGTCTAGTACTGGCGCCCCGGCCGCGTCTGTTTTTAAACGTAACCTAACCATCCTAGCGCTGCATATTAGTATTTGAATATATAAATATTTGTGGACTAACCAGTATATCGCAATGATTATGGACAAGTTACGACCTGGGTAGTCGTTCGTTTACGGTAAGCCTCCCGATTTTGTCGCAATGTCATTTATTTTAAGTAAACTTAGCTTTGCACTTGTAATTTTTGTATGAAATCTCATATTTGATAAATTATCGCATCAGATTCTGTGTGCGTGCGTAATATGAATAGGCTATGACTAGCGCATGACGTATAGGTTCCTATTGAGCCAATCAAATGCAGCGGTATGATGGCTAGGTTACGTTAAAAAAAAAAGACGCGCCCCGGCCCCTTCTCACCCTCAGTGATGAATGTACCCATCAATGGCTTCTCCACTGCAAGGCAGGGATTCTGTTAATACGGTGTTATAGATTTATATTTTCATTGGCATGCAACCATCGATCACACCCTTCCTATACCAGGCGGATGCATCCTCAAGTTTTTTCCTGTCATCATGGTCACAAAATACTAAAGCAATACTTTACTCGTTTCCTTCTGAAGAATTCAAAGATACAGTCGAGTTCTGGTCATGCAATATTATTATATCGTGAAAGAAACTGTCTTGGAAGAGTTTGGAAAGTTTAATTATCATGATTAAGTCTAGTACATTACGAATGACGTATTCTGAGAGGTTTGGTTGTACTCGGAAATGAGTATATGGGACTACACACACAAATGTGGTATGAAAGTTTGGCCAAACTCCTCAGCTATATATCTATCGTCATATTCCAAATATGAGAACATTTGAGAACAACTCCTTTTCAGGTAACATTTCTACGATGATATTTCTTCCAAACGTATGAAAATAATGAGAAAGTTCACAGATTTTTTTATCATTTTTACCAGAGCTCAACTTCCACTTGAAGCGCGCTGCTATTCGCTGTGTCCCTTGGAAGGAAATGATTTTGACAGTCGGTGTGAATATCATTTTTACAAGCACCAAGGATAAAGGAAACGTTTCCGAGAACTCCTCCACTCAAGGCGAGTCGAGCAGACGATCACATTCCCTAATAGTTTTTGAGGCATTTGTTTTGGCGGGAAAGTGCACGGAGCGTGTCCCCCTTGAAACAATGTTGACGTTGGCTCTTAAATATCGAGGCTAGTTTGTTTTGTAAGGAGGCCACTTCTTGAGATGAAAAATACGGTAATTTCTTGATCCATTTGACATGTTTGAACTCCATAATCTGAACATAACTCTTTTCTATATGTTGGTTATCAATGCACTTTTAGACGCATTTACTGCCTTCCTCCTGTTTACCACGATAAAGTGTATCATTATAATGCTCATTATGTTTTCATTAGATTTGTTTTAAATGTCCAATGTATCTCTTGTTTACCAGCTGTTCACGTCACTGTATATCTATATTGTCAAAGGTTACCGTTGATGACATCATTTCTTTGTTATGTCTGTTTGCATTTTATATGATATTTTGTTTTGTCTGATCCACTATTACTTTATATACGTATGTACAGTTAACAACTGAAATACTCATACACCTTGTAAATTTCATGCGTTTTTTTTTTTTTTTTTTTTTTGGGGGGTGTTTTTCGTAACTCAAGAATGAAATGTGGACTGGTTGAATCAGGGCCTTTGTTGAGTGCTTTCAGATGTAAGCTATAATATTTCACATTCCTTAGAAACATAAATCAGGGCAAATCAATTTCCACGTACTTAGCAATCTACAAAACATGGTAAGGGTGTGAATAATTTAGTTGTGTACTGGTTACGTTTTTCCTTATTTTGGAAAATAAATGATCTTGAGTACGATGGAGGCCTAAAGGTAAAATGAAAACATACAATATTTTATAGAGATACATATTCGGTGAATGATTGACAACTTCTGCGAATTAATAAATGTCAACAATTCTGATTATGACGCTGCATCGCCATGATCCCAACTTTTAGTAAAATATCTTTTCATGGAACAAACCATTGTCCATGAACAAAGATTTCTTCGGCAAACAGCCATTGTTGTATTATAGTTTCAAGAGAGTGTAGCATTGAAATTTCATTTTTAACTAATTCCTGGTTGATTTACATGTGACATCATATTCTTGACACATGGACTTGCACACATGCACATACATGTACAAACAAACAAACAAAAACATCATCCGAGTCCCCGGAACCGACTCACTGCCATGCGAGGGTGGGGGTTTTGTTATTGGTAAGCTTTCGAGTGCAGAACGGAAGGGGGTGCTAGAGACTAGTGGTTTGGCGAAAGTGGAGTAAACTTTGATTAATACTGACCGAAGGCGTAGGGCAGGACTGTGGGGCGCAGGCCTCAATCAAATTGAAAGAAAAGGGAGAGGAGATCGAAGACAATTAAGATTAGAAGAAGATGATTAGGCTCATCCAACGCCCAATCGTAGTACACTATGGACTTGTTCTTTCGTAGTTCATTTCGGGATGGGAGCCACCACCCCGGACACCATTGCCCCCAACCCCCATGGCTTGGACCACGTTACGCCACTGTTACTGACCGATGTTACTCATTAAAATAGTTATCTAGGGTATGACCTCCATGTGGTTATGGGATGTGAATGAGTTTTCATCATTAATCGGTATTCCAGAATAATTGCGTCATGTATCACCTTTTTTTGGGGGTGGTTGGTAGGAATGGGTTAAGTTCCATAATTGCGTGATCGCGCTAGTGCAAGGAAGTTTTTAGTATATCAATTCAAAATTATGACATGAAGGATTACGACTGACTTTGTTGTCAACAGCTCATGAGAGCTACAGTCGTCGATAAGTTTGTCATCGTTATATTTCCATTTTCCTTTTTCTTCACTGTATTTCCATTTCTATTTTTATTGCAGTTCTTGCTGGGTAGATAAAGCACACCTCTCATGATTATTAGTAGGCTAACGCTCTGGTAGACTTGTGAACATGAATTTAACCTCCCCAAAAAAAAAAAAAAACTCAACGCCATAAATGGCATTCTTTGGAAAAGTTTTTTTTTGTTTAATAGAATGCCTGAACTAAATGTGTATCAACCTTTTCACGGCTCATAACAACCATCATGATCTTAACGAGTTCGTAGAACCAAGCAAAGTACAGGTATTATGCGGAAATATTACATAACAGTTAGGGCATCCCCCTCTAATCTACTTTAGAATGTAACCCATGTATACGGCCCATTTACTTTTTGACATGTGGTTTGGAGGTTACACTGCTACATTTCTTTTAATCAAGCCATTTATTAGCATCAGAAACGGTTCTGGAATACTAACCAAAAAAATATAGCATTCATTTTCTAGTGCCTCGCTTAAAAAATCATCTGAGATCAACAATTTTTCGGAGGGTTGGGCTTTTTATGGGGGTGAGCCCCCCAAGGGACCTCTGTAATCGCTACAGCTTATCATCTTAAGAACAGTTTATTCAGACTATTTCCCGAAGGTTTTTAACCTGATTGCCCAATGGGTATAATTTCTAAAATCGTCAAATATCCCGATTATTTTATATTCCTGATAAAAGCAGTAATACTAGCTATAAACACCAGCATTTCATGATCAGGGTTATCCATTACATTCGTAGTAGATGATCTTTGTTTCCCAGAAATGTCATTATCAATCCAAGGTTGCTGCTCGAATATCCTTATTATTTATATAGACACATCTTCCGTGCGACCTGATTGTTGGTAATCAATAAGCATTTGAGTCCACAATTAGTTTAAATGAAGGTTAGTTTAATCACCTATCTGTATCACGTCGTGACTAGTAGGCATAGTAGAAATCAGGGGGAAAAAATATATTTATTTTTCGGGGGCTACTTTTCAAGCTTGCGTGCATAAAAATAACACTCTAAAAAAAATTGCATTGAACTCTATGCAAATTTACGGGGGCTCTTTTTTGATTTTCGGGGGCTCTTTGGGGCATTTCGGGGGCGAATTCGCCCTGAGACCCCGTGTAGAAATTCATGTTTCTTTCAAAACGTCATTGATCGCCCAGAAGAACATCATAATGTGGTCGTGCAATTTCAAAAGGATTTTCGTTTACATTTAAAGAGTTACATACCGCTGAAGAACATGGACAAAACAGTCATTATTATGTCGTTCTTGTATCTTTGAAATCATGTCTTTTGGCGAGGGGATCGAGGCACAATGGCTCAGAGGTAGAGTGGTGGTCTCGTAACCTGGAAGTCGAAGCGCTAGTGTCCTTTGGTAAGGCATTCATCCTCATTACCAAGTCCCTCGAGGAGTTAAAGCCGTCGATCCCCTGGTTGTTTACTTAGTAAGCATACATATTCTTTCTTAGCAGTCAGGTAAAACAAAGAAAGAAAGAAAGAAAGAAACAACGAAAGAAAGACCCTGTTTTTTAGATAATTCAAGATATAAATCCTACCAGGTACCCACTTATTACACTTGGGTCGTCTATGGCAAAATTGTGCTGCGGCTGGGATTCAAACCCGTACTGTGTGGTTCTCTTATCCACGAGTGATACCGCAATACTAAAACATGAACATACAGGGTAATATGGAAAAGTTTCATTTTGTATTCAATTGCTTATCTTATTTCAATGATTAGGTAACAGGGCATTAAATAATCTATTTAAATAACCTTGGAACGAATTCAACTAAATGCTGTTGAGTTCTACGAATTTGGTGTAAACAGGGTAATTCGAAGAATGCCATTTGGAGATTATCCTCTTTCAATCAATCCCACGAACCTAAATATATCGATTCGAAGAAAATTACTCTACCAAACAAAACCTCGCCTTGTTCAAGAAAATCACCAGGACATTTATGTCAATAAACATGTCAGGCAGCTTCCTTGACAAATGCCGATGCAATTGTTAAATATATCGATGTACTCCAAAAGGATTACGATGTCGACGTTGTATCAATAAAGCAAGTGGTTCTATTTTAAAGCAGGTCTATAGTCTGTATAGTCATGCTAGTGAATACCAGTGGCGCAAATTCGGGTCCAGTAATATTGAACATGATGAGAGGGCTATATTGACATCATGTTAAATGTACCTAATTACATTGCAATTACGTATTCTATACTGGTATGATTCCAGTGGAATCTACTATCCCTTCTTAATACTTTTAGTGGACTTCCTAAATGATTTTTTTTCCCTTTTTCGAGTTGCACTTATTACAAAATATTTGTATTATATAGGCCAGCAAAAGATATACACCACATTCACTAGACAACAAACAACCTTTTCTAGGGTAAGAAAGGGCACGGAGAATTGTTTGTTTATGTCTGGGTCTCTCAGAAGTGGATTTTTGCAACAACCTTTTAAACTTTTGTTTAGGAAGTTCGCAAGGAAGCAATACAACGTTGCATAGCTCATCGATTCCAATGTTACTCAGAACAGATACTTGCTTCACACATTGAGTAAGTAGACATGGTAATAGATATAATGACCTTTATTTTTTTTATTTTTGTAACACTCACGAAATAATTATGTTTTGAGGAGAGTAATCCAGGAAAACAAAACATTGAGCTAATGTTAAAGCCCCACTGTACTACTTGTAGCTACTTGCTCCCTCAATATAGAAAACAATGCCTAAGCGGTGCCCGTTGTTCCCCCGTGATTCTCTTTTTCTTATGTTAATTGAGAGCTGAGTGGATGAGATAACCACCTGTCAGTGACCAGCAGGGAGGTCTAATCCCTCCTGGCCAAACTAGTGCAGATGGGCTTTAAGATTAAGGATAATAAGGCTTAAAGAGAAAGACCAGTTCTGGTCATGCGATTGCATTGTGAAAGAAACGTTGTGGAATCGATCAGAAAAGGTTGATCATCTAGCATATAAGTATTGGTATGTACTACAAGGTTCTGGAATCATCAAAATGATAAGAAATTTGGCCCAGTCTTGGTAAAGTTACAAGCACTGTACACAGAAAGATGTATATGGGACTACGCGACCACGTGCGCGATATCTATTTGGTCCCAATAGATATAATAATTTACCAAATATATCAATTAGTAGGCGGTTTCCCGACTTTCCCGGCAAAATTTGTATCATCACGTATTAGTCAAAACATATTCTTTCACATGATTGGTAATGACAGCTTCCATTTCATTTTACGAGAGAGGGGCGTTTCCAAAACTGGTCTTTACCTTTAATAATATATGAATGCATGATGATTATGTTGATAATAGTATAACTACTACTACTACTATACCACTGCTACAGTGCTACTGCTGCTAATACTACTACTGCGACTACTACTTCTACTACTTACAACAACAACAACAACAACAACATAAACAGCAACAACAATAACAAAATAACAACAACAAAATCAGCATCAGTAAAAATAACAATGGTTACAAATCTGATTGTAGCTTTCCACCATCTTCTAGTAGCCCTTACATCGCTCTAACTTATATTTCATAATTTTGTTGATATCGTATGTTTGTCATGTAATAACTTTTTTTTTACTTCTAAGGACAAAAACGAGAGTCGAAATACGATAAGTTCAACAATACACACACCAACAACAAAATGGAAAAGGTTTGGCTTGTGAGCACTGTACGATTTCGTTACGTCAATCAAATAATATAGTTCATATGTTCCATATTTCCGTGATCTGTATACTCTTGGTTTCAGTGCGTACAAATGCATTCGAGGTCAGTACAATAGTTTTCACTATCCAAATAAGATAGGCATCTAGCCGAGTGATGCAACAATTAAGATGATTCAGAAGGGAGGCGTTATTTTCCTGAAAAGAATAGAGATTTTTAATGTGAAGTCGATTGTCTCATGAGAAAGAGAATAGAAAAAGAGGGTGCATGGCCTGTGAGAGAGACAGCGAGAGGGAGGGAGAGAGAGAGAGAGAGAGAGAGAGAGGGGGGAAGGGAGAGAGAGAGGGAGATGAGGGGGAGAGGGGAGGTAGGAAGGGGGGAGTGAGAGAGAAATAGAGAGTTAGATAAAGAGAGAGCGAGAGAGAGAGAGAGAGAGAGAGAGAGAGAGAGAGAGAGGGGGAGAAAGGGAGGAAAGGGGGAGGGGGTGATGTGAAAGTGTAGCACTGAAACATTCATGTCATATAATGAACCCTATAGCTGTTACACGATGGAATGTTTTAATGTTTGGCACTAATGGATTATCTAGCTATAGTACTAGCGTTTTTATTGGCACATCAAAATACATTGTTCACACAAAACTTCATTTTCAAGACCCGGTTAGAGGCACAGAGGGCATAATCTGGCTTATTATCCGACTAATCAATAATTAACCCGTTCGCAGCCGACTTTTGTCTTTCCCATTTGATTATTATCGACTCGAGTAATTAACAAAATCAAAGGGTTATCGTTAGTAAGAAGAATGGTTTCGACAAGCCAAGTCATTTTCCTTGATCAGTGACCCGTGAACACTTTTCAAACCTGTAAATTGAATTCATAGACATTAAAATGTACATGTAAACTATCCCAATAACACATACGACAATAACCATGTAACAAAACGAAAAACAAAATCAATCAAGTTCCACTGTTTCAAAATCTAAATTTACATTTAAAAAAAAAATTTCAACAAAGTTCGTTGAATGTTTCACATCAGTATTTGCGTAACCATTTTATAATGACAACGATATTTACCATGTTTACCATGTTTACCAATTATTTTTTTTTCTTCCTAAAAATGTGGTAATTATACCTTTGGTTTGATGATGTGGTGTAACATAAACACGTTCTACATGGCTGGAGGCCAATAGAAATAACAAATAAACTTGAAATGTGGTTTGTCTCCCGCCAGTAATCATTGGGTTATTTTTGGTAAACATAAATGGCGTAGATACAGGGGCAATGGGGCACGATGAAAAAGAAGAAGAAAAAAAGAAAGAAAGTGGAAATGGAACGGGTAAATATGATGTTAGGATAACATTTGTGGACTTGTTAATTAACCTTTCATCCACCTAGCAATACCCCCTCAGTGCCCCCCATGTCTTGGTTACGCCACCGGTAAACATGGTTTGTATGAACTTTAAAATAAACATATTTTTCTTTCATATGATACTTAACCTCAGAACATGAGGCAATGTTTAGGATGAGAGCACACAAAGTTCAGAATCAAGAAATCAGAATAATTTTCCACATCAGTACGAAAGTCTATATTTAGTAACGTTGTATCACATGCTTGTAAAATGATATGAATTAGGAAATAATTACACATTTCGCCATACAAGCTTAGCTCCGACATATGTGGTACATGAATGAACAGGTAGTGTCCACCTTTCATTTCATGGAGTCTCATCATCATTCGGTCAAATCACGAGTTACGCCACTATTCGTGTTCTATTATATGTTGTTAATATACTCAAGTGCTGCCGCAAAACTCTATGGTCCTTTACAACACTTAAGTGGACTAGTTACGGTGCACCAAATGGTTCGTTATTAGACCAAATGCACACTAGCCCATTGGGTGACTAGACTAATCGGACAAGTATGAAAAAGGAAGAGATCGAACATATTTCCTCCTTCTTTTTCATTCATAATGTTCTATTTTAGATGATATCACAATGAAATATTCGACAGCGATTGAATAGAATGAAGACGTTTGTTTTACGTAATTCTGAATTCAATTGATGATGCCAGATCATGAGGTGAAGATAAATATGCCGTTCTACTTTCTTATCGCTGTATCAACACCCAGGATCATTTTCAAGTAATTATCTTATCATTTCATTTGAATCAGTGCAAATATAGATTTTTCAGGTAAACAGGTTAAAGCAAAGTGGTGTTTCCTAGTACAGATCCCCGCTTAACAATTATGTGATCAGTAAAGCATGTCCGTTCGCTTCTTCTCCTCTTTATGTTCATGTTGAATAATAACATCTTTGTTTGCCCATTTATTTTTCGGTGAGTACTTGTATCCAGCTGGGTTAGATTGTAATAATCACTGCCCGTATCTATATTATGCATTGTGAGATTACCACTAGGCCAACTGCCCCTTGCCTCCCTCAATAATGGCCCCAACATTTTAGAGTTCAACGCGCCCTGAAGCCTTGTTTTATCAAGGAGATGCCAGCTGGTATCTCCTTGGTTTTATTATAGGAAATAGAAGAATCGACGTACCCCTCCAAATCCATTCCCTTGCACACACTTCTCCCATAATACTCATTTACCACCAAACTGACAAAATTTCGTGCAAAGGGCGACCACTTTAGCTGACGCACGCTATAATGCCATTGACTACTGGGGGGTGTTCCACAAAGACTAAGATCGACTTTAAGTTTGACTTAAGTATAACAGGCCGTTCGTGCCATTGTTTGCTCTCACCATTGGTCTCTCAATTATGATCTATAGATAATATTTTTTCCTTCAATAATGAATTATCAAAAAGTAAGTTTTGTAGATTTTTTACCATGATTTGTACGTCCCTTGAGAGACCAATGCCAGTAAATGATGAGAGCAAACAATGGCATGAACGGCCTGCTATACTTAAGTCCAACTTAAAGTCGATCTTAGTCTTTGTGAAACACCCCCTGGTATTCAATGTTCTTCTTTCAGTCGTACGACAACTGCGACCTTCGACGATTGCTCCACGATAATTCCTAACTTCAACCCTGGATCCAACACTCAACCTCATCCAAATCCTAAACCTAAAAGATAAATTTGAGTTCTGGTAATAATAGAAAATAAGTCCTCACAGAATCCAACAAAACTTACACTAAATGTTCAAGATTACAAATAAATGGCATGTGTCAAATGATTTTGATAGAAAATGTATAGGGGCTGAGTAGTGAGCATAGACAGATATGGAAATCAAGGTACATGTAAGTAGGCCCGATATCATGTGCTTAATAACACAGGTCACTCTGTGCAAATGAGAGTTTTGGTTTTCATTGAAGATGATTTCTAGCAAGTTTTTGTGAGGTTTTAATTTTATTTTACTGGTTCAAACAATCAATCTACTGCAGGATAAACAATCCAGTATGAATTATAGCCATGCTCTCTCTACACAATATGCCCATACCAGAGCTCAAGATTAGCTTTAACTTTAAACCCTATTGCAACCCTGACGCTATTAACCCTACACCATATACCGTTAAAGAAAAATGAAGCATAAAGAAAATGTTAGAGCATCCAACTTTTTTTCCATGGCTCTTTAAATTATCATGAATAATACACGTGTTTCAATCATAATCATGTACCATATAGTTAGTTTGTTGAAGTGTTTATATTATCTCCTCCGATAGGCTTATCCTGTCCAGTAAACTACTTCTAATATCAGGTATATGTTTATGACTAAGCTAATATTTGACAGTGGTAAACATATTCAAGATGTTTTTCAATTGTTGAAAACAGTAGTTAGACAAAAACTCACGTATAAGAATACTGCGTGCAAGTGGTCCAGTTTGAGGCCGTGTGGGTGGGGGAGGGGGAGGCTGGGGGCTTTGACCTTTAGAGCTTGTACCGGATCATCATTAATTGTCTTGCAAATTCAGAACCCTTACTTCAGAAGCTGAAATCATTTTTTTTGATACCAATAACTACTTTGCAGGTTGCAATCTTTATGTTCAAATACTCCAATAACCTACTTCCTCCGGCATTTCACAACCTGTTTGTTATAAACAACACAATCCATTCTTATCCGACACAAAACTCTCAGAACTTTCATTTGATAAACCCAAAATTGCTAATTGCGCATAAATCTAGCCGACATCATGGCCCTGACCTATGGAATAGTCTCACAGTTCCTGTTTAATCATGTACTACGATATATTCTTTCAAGGCTGCAATGAAGCGTAAATTATTATCATTATACAAGTCATAATTTAATAAGCGTTTCAACCGCAAACACTCGCCAATACACCGACAAAATATGAGCGTTCAGAGTTTTTCGGTTCCGCCCCCCAACCACCATCTGATCCTGGATCCGCCAATATCCTACTGCTGCTTCGTTCGAATCGCAAAGAACGGTAGCCCCTCATCGAATAAGCGGGTCATTACCGTTACCCCCAGATTCCTTCTTGAAAATCTTCATGAAGTATCACAGGATGCCGACATTAGGTTCGAAAAACATGTTTAGTTGACAGGCCGTTATCTTTGGACTAAAGATGAAATCAAATATTTGCCAGTTTGCCGACCAAATCTCTCTTTTTTCCCCCATCGTAAGCTATCATTGCCATATTTTCATGAACATCCTTCCCTTTTTTTAGTGAGTCGGTTGACATTGGGGGTGTAAACCAAGAAAGGGGTCTGTAGGTAAAACGACAACAGGGCATTTCGGGCCAGAATGGGGGTGGGGCGGAGGTGAGGTGCAGAGGAGAAGCCGGGGGGTAGGCACTGGTAAAATTTAAACAAAGTCAGAGGTGGTCTTGGTCGTGGAACATGACATGCCTATTAAAATTATATTTGATTTTCAGAATGTTTGGTAAGACTTTGTATTATTTTAGATGAAGAGCCTAACGGGAAAATTATATTAATGGTTAGTTATAGAACAACAGGGGGAAAATAAAAAATAGAGATGAGAGAGAAAAGAGAGAGAGAGAGAGAGAGAGAGAGGTTTGTAGGGTTGTAGACCATTTATCTTTGTATTCTCCTGCTCCTCCTTTTCTTCTCCTTCTTCTTCTTCTTCTTCTTCTTCTTCTTCTTCTTCTTCTTCTCCTTCTCTTTTTCTTCTTCTTCTTCTTCTTCTTCTTCTTCTTCTTCTTCTTCTTCTTCTTCTTCTTCTTCTTCTTCTTCTTCTTCTTCTTCTTCTTCTTCTTCTTCTTCTTCTTCTTCTTCTCCTTCTCCTTCTTCACCCCGCCGCCTTCGTTCTTCGTCCTTCAGCCGCGTTCAATGTCAACCTTGATTGGCACACCAATCTGTTCATATTTCGAGCGATAACACCCCCTCTATCTTACCTCGTTCTTCATCAAACACTGCCATCGTGGCCAATGTTCTAAACACTTGAATTGACATTCATCATTATCCAGGTACTCACCGCACCAGACCTACATTGCTTATCACGTGACTCATCTAGTTGCACAGCTTATCACGTGACTCATCTAGTTGCACAGCTTATCACGTGACCCACTGAGTTGCCCTACTTATACATGTACTACTTTTTTCAGGTACAAAATCTTTGTCCTTCCTAACTGTATTTAACACGTAAGTTTGTACAGGTTCCATAAGCATGGCTTTATGGACTTGTATAGCTAGCGTAAACTTTACTGAAATACTGTCTGCGTCCCCTCTCCCTATGTTCCGCTCCGAATTAGCGTAAGAGCGCGTTATTATTATTTTAGCGGAGGCGAGGGGGGTCGCCCGAGCACATACCCGAATTATTGTTAATTCAAATTCTCCAAAGGGAAATGACGCATTTATTAATTTTATTAATGGACTACAAGTAACACTACAAGATATTTAAACAAAATAACAAATACTTAGATAAAACCGAATATTCATCAAAATCTTGAGGATCTTTCCATTCAAATCAATTAAGCTGATCTTCAGAGTGAAGATCAATTCTCACTCGCCCTACCCACCATTTGGAAGGACTTGAACATGGAAATGTCTTCTTTTATTGTTTTCATGTTTTCTTTATAGAGAGCAAATATCTGAGATAAGTCAACTTGAACTTGAATCTGTTCTATTAATAACATATTTTGTTAATGCAAATAATTATTATCTATATCACGTGTCCAAAGCATGTGAGGGCATTCCTCCGAACTTCTCAAGTACGCGAACATTCACATTAAACAACTTTTATAATCTCTTGTTTACAATTCATTTCTGTATCCTTTTAAAGACAAAGGTTGGATCCGATAGGTGAAGATTAATTCGTGAGCTTTACCATGTCGATGTGGAAGAACATCGTTTCGTATATAGTAGAAAATGTTCTCCGAAAAGTTTTGCTTTTCGAGTGCCCTCATATTCGACATATAACTAGCATTAACGTCATACATTGGACATAACTTTCATGAAATATATTTATGTAGTTCCACGTACTTATGTTTATGTGCAGTGCGTGTGATTTACAGCAAGATTGTGGCATTTTCTATGTCGATCATTCAAAAAACTCACAGTTTACATCAATTATCATGCATTATATAATCAAACTTTCAAAGACAGTTTCTTTCTTTCTGGTGTTCATGGTGTAATCACGTGACCGGCACGATATAGACTTCAAATCCTCGCTCCCGTCCCCATTTCATGTATAGTATATACATGTATCATTGAATGTAATTTTTATTCAATCTATCTTTCATTCCTGATTGAAGAAACAAAATGTGGGCTTATATATAATAATTCGTACATAACACGTTGGATTTTACTTTTAAGGTCAAAGTTCGACCAAAGTTGCAAACAACGAAACAGTTGACCTACATGTGGAAATGAACAACAGTTTGTTTGCTGTGTAATTAAGTACACTTCATTTTCAAAAAAATGGTCTCATGTCAACAGCCCTTTATGTGCATTTTCCCAAAATAGTATTTACGATGTTTGAGTTGCATCTTTTTGGTTGCAAATATTTGCTGTCAGAAACACGACTTTGACATAAACGTTTCATGCATAGGAGGTACAGGTTGTACATGAAGATCGTGTAGTGGACATGTCACAGGACTTTAGATCACAAGGTACGGGGTTCAAATCCCAGCCTGGCACTGGCGTCCTTTGGCAAGACGATAATCTACATTTGCCACTCTCCACGCAGGTGTCAATGGGTACCTGATATCCTTGAGCGTTAGTTCCTTGGGCAGCTCGTCTATGATGTCTAAGCGCCATGAGCGTCACTCCGTGTCGGTTTATGAGCGCTATATATATATATCAAAGTGGCCATTATTATGTTGTATTTTTGTTAGATCAAATGAAATAGCATGGAATCAGTCCTAAAGGTATCTGGAAATCTGCAACAACATGTGTTCCGGACAACTATGCACCGTGGAATTAACAACTCTTTTGGAGAATCACCCCTCTGTAAATTCCATTTCACTGCCTAGGACTGTTTAATATTCCTAAAGATATCACCCTTTAAAAAATAAATACAACGCCCTTACAGCATGACTTTTGCGTAGTTGTCCGAGAGTACATGTTATTAGGAAGGAGAGGTCCTGGTCATCGTTAAGTAGTTGTCCGGGGCAGAAATCCCCAAATCCCAAAACGGTAGGCCTAGGTATTAACGATATACTTTACACGTATTCGAGTCCTATCCATTTTGTCCATTCGTCAATTTTCGTGATTTATCATTGACACCTTGTTGAGGGCCAGGAAACTTGTCAACATTACATACACCCCTGTTTTAAAAAGAAGAAGAAGAGAATGAAGAAAAAAATCCAAGGTCCTTGGAGAAAAGTTGTTGATCAAGAAACAGCTGGCTGTTGGACTTTAGATCTTCAAAGCTATTGACACTCTATAGGGGCAAAGTTTGATTAACTTATCTCAGGCATTTTCGATCAAAGCACATTTTTATATTTGATTAACCGGTTGCTATATTTGGGAGGTACCAACAGGGAGCACGCAATCACATTTTTTTAAATTGAACTCTATCTTTACCCTTCTCTCTCTCTCTCTCTCTCTCTCTCCCACCCCTCTCCTTTTCTCGTCCTTTCTTCCTTTCTTTCTCTCTCTATCTCCGATGAGCTTCCCAGGATCGTTGATTTTCTTCCCTCCTCTTTCCCCTTTTTTAAAATCAT